>PVKH010016471.1:0-15727 GCA_004027955.1 Chaetophractus vellerosus
AACAGAGCTTATGGCAATGAAAGATACAATGGATGAGATTAAAATACATTAGAGGCACATAGCAGATTTGAATTGATGGGGAGACAATAAGTGATATTGAGGACAGAGCATCTGAACTAGAAAGGACAGGAAAAGAGTAAGAGAAAAGAATGAAACAGGGTCTCAGGGAATTGAATGACAATGCAAAATACACAAACATGCATTATCGGTTTTCCAGATGTGGAAAAGAACAGAATAGGGACAGAAAGAATATTTGAGGAAATAATGACTGAAAACTTCCCAACCTTTATGAAAGACATAAATATCAGTATCCAAGAAGGTCAACATACCCCAAACAGAATAAATCCAAATAGATCTACTCCAAGACAACTACTATTCAGAATAACAAATACCAGAGGTGAAGACAGGATTCTGAAAGCAGAAAAAGAAAAGAAAAGCATCACATACAAGGGAACTTCAATAAGATTAAGTGCCGAACTCGCATCAGAAAACATGGAAGTGAAAAGACACTGTTATGATGTATTTAAAGTGCTGAAAGAGAAAACTGCCTGCCAACAATTCTGTATCTGGAAAAACTGTCCTTCAAAAATGAGGGTGATATAACATTTATGTAAATCGATGTATCCAAAAAAAATTGATGAAAAATTGAAGAAAAAAAATGAGGGTGAGTTTAAAGTCTTTAGAGACAAACAAAAACTGATGGATTATGCTACCAAAAGACTAGAACTACAAGATATCTCTAAAGGGAGTGCTTCAGCCTGAAAGGATAAAACAAGGGCAAGAGACTTGGAGAACAGGGTAGAAATGAAGATTATTAGGAAGCATAAATTAATGAGTAAAAAGACAGACAATAGTATAATATGACAATAGAAAGCCAAAGGATAAAATGGATGAAGTAACTAATGCATTTACAGTAATAATATTGAATGTTAATGACTTGAAATCCCCAATCAAAAGACATAGACTGATAGAATGGATAAATAAATGAGCTATCAATATATTTTCTACAAGAGACTCACCTCAGATGTAAGGACACAATGAGGTTGAAAGTGAAAGGCTGGAAAAAGATATTCCATGAAAACAGTACCCAAAAGGTCTGCATTAGTGATACTAATATCAGACAAATAGATTTCAAATGCAAAACTGTTCTAAGGGATAAAGACAGTCATTATGTATTAACAAAAGGGGCAATTCACCAAGAAGAAAGTACTATAATAAGTATATATGCACATAACCTGGGAGCCCCAATACAGGAGGCACATAGTGGCAAAACTGGAGGGGGAAATAGACATGTCTACAATAGTAGTTGGAGACTTCAATGCACCACTCTCAACAGTGGATAGAACTTCTGGACAGAGCATAAACAAAGCAAACCCAGGACCAGATGGCTTCACAGGTGAATTTTACCAATCATTCAAAGACTATCTAATACTTGTGGCTCAAGTTCTTCCAAAAAAAATTGAACAAGAAAGAACACTACCAAACTCATTCTATGAATCCAACATCACCCAAAACCAGATAAAGATATTATGAAAAAAAAATTACAGACTGATATCTCTAATGAATATAGATGCAAAAATCCTCAACAAAATACTTGCAAACAGAATCAAACAGCACATTAAAGGACTTACATACCACGATGAAGTGGGTTTTATACCAGGTATGCAAAAGTGTTTCAAAACAAGAGAATCAGTTAGTGTAATAAACCACATTAATGCTTTGAAGATGAAAACCACGTGACAAAAGGCATTTGACAAATTCCTACACAATCAGGTATCAATTTAGATCATCAAGTTCTTGATTACTCACAAAGGGAGATATTCAACCCCTAAGCCTCAAAGGTTTGCAAAAGTCAAAAATTGAAATACTTTGAATTGTACATAGAACAGGGATAGAGAATTCAGATGCAATGGGAATGTCATGTATATGTGTTCTACTGAAATGGGTACACATAGCATAATTGCATTATGATAACAAAGCATTATTGCAGATCAATAATACTAACTGGATTTTGTTTAGGTTATAAAATTAATTGGCCTGTGCTTCATTTGGTTTGGAAACATGAGCTAAGTAACTTTGTTTTGATTGTTTCTTGGAAGGTGATTAAAAGATTATCATTTTGTCACAAAGGCAAGTACAAAAGCATGATTGAATAAGCCATGAGTGGTGGATGTGAACTCCGTTCTGATTGGGGGCTTCAACTATGAAATCCATTAGAGTTACTGCTACTGCTTTTGTTTGAGCAGCTGTTGATGTGCAAATATATTCAGTGTCAATGTTTATATTAAACATTTAGACATAGTGTGCAGTTTGCATTGTTTTAATCCAATAAAAAGGTATCCACAGCCACCCGGTTTTGCATCTATTTGCTTTACAATGGATCCAAAAATGTTGTCATAAAGTTTTCCCTAATGAACATTGCATTGCTACATGTAAAAAAAACCAACTGAACTATTTTTGGTGGATTTTTGGCAACTTATCTCTCTGAAAGGAAATTTAATCTAAGGAGTATTTCCCTAGACATTAAATCCAAGAGGCAATCCCTCTTCCCAATGGTGTCTCCAAATGATATGGGGAAGTGAAGAATGATCTGGGATTTTTTCCAAGGAGAGATGCTATGAATGGTAACTCCCCAAACAGTATGCATTTGGTAACAAAGTTATTTTCATAGTTTAAGTGTATTTGTGGTTTTGTTGGAAAATATAATATTTAGCTTTATATTAGCGACTTCCTTAATGTGTGAGATATATGTGTCTGTGGGCCAGAAAAGAAAAATATATAACCAGAGATTCCTGTTAATCATTTTTTTTCTCTTTAGAGTCTTACTATCACTTTGAATATTCACATTTCTCTATGTCCTAATTTATGTATTTATTTCATTATTCTATTCAGATTAATAACATCAGAGTTTTTCAACCAGGGAAGTTTATCAAGACTTAATTTGGACTCTCCACTATGGCATAGTTGGGCTTGGGTCAGACAGAAGCTGTGTGAACCTTGTACTATTATGTAAACTCTCTGAGGCTCACTTTAGTGACTTATAAAAAGGAAAGAGTGATTTCTACCCTACGGATTAGCTGGGAGCTTTGGATGAAACACTGCAGATAGCAACTGTTGAATACATGCACGTTTCCTTCTTTAGGTGTTTGTCTTATCATGTGGGGAAAGGATTTGACTTAAGGGAGTTCCTGTACTTACTCTAGCCTTTCTCATTAAGAGCATAGTTTTTGTTTGTTTTTGGTGAGGCACCAATCGACTGGAAATAAAATATTATTTAAAAACAACAACAACTAGAATCACCTGTTTTAGGGGCAAAAACATACGGTGCCTTATTTAGCATTTCTTCACCTTCTAATGAGCCCTCTGATGTTGGAGCAAAAATAGCCAGTTTGGGGTCCATGCGGTTTTTTGGAAAGCTCTCAATGTCTGTTGAAAAACGTTTATGTTCGCCTGCTTGGAACAACTGCCAACTCATTGCCTGCTGCTGATGTGGCAGCGGGCAGCAAGAGGGTGGCGTGGTACCTGAACTTGCCCCTTTACTCCTCTCCATCTGCTTTCAGATTATTGCTTCCCAGACCTTTGATACAAGGTTCTCTTTTATTGTTTGCATTAGAGTTTCTGCAAGTGCTTCTTATTGTATGTATCATAAAGGTTCCATAATCTAAATGAATGACTCCTTAGACAAAGCTAAGTGTTCTACAGAAGCTATTTGAATGGTGTTTCTGATGTAATAAGCCTATAACCCTGTCTTCAATAACTACATGTTTCTTTTCATTTCTCTTTAGAAACCCTATGAATTGTTGATGATAGTTTTAATGAGGTCAAATGAACAGAAATTAGAATTTTAAGATTATTATTGAGTTAATGGTGTATCCCCGATACTGCCATTGGGAAGCACGACCTTTAATCTGCATTCGAGTGGGAGTAAGGATAAGAACTAATGATAAGAGTACCAGGCAATTGGAGAATTTGTATAACACCTCATACTTTGCAGGGCATGTTCAGGGTGTATTATATCATTTGATTATTGTTTTATTTCAATGTGTCAAGGGTTAGGTCCCGGATCCCACACTCCATTTTCATTGTAGGAGAGAATACCATGTAGCTCTTTGTAATTTGGCTGCAGCCTAACTTTCAGCTTTGTCTCAAGAGATGATGTTAAAATAAATTGAGCTGATGCAAGTCTATGAGAAAGAATATTAAAAGAGATTTAATTTAGTCTAGGGCACCAGGAGAGGCATCCCTGAGGTAGCACATGTTGAGATGTGAAGGAGGATAGTTAACTGTGTGGGAGGTGGGGGTGAGGGGTGGACGTTCTGAGTTTAGAAAGCAGAATTGAGGAGACAGTAGAGAAAAGCAAAGGGCTTTTGAGGAATTGAAAGAAATGGAGCATGGATTGATGTTTTTTGAGGAACTGAAAGACACGGAGCAAGCTAGAGCTAGAGAGAGAGAAAGGGAGGAAAAGAACCATTAAGTGAGATAAAAAGTGGCCTGAGTGACATTGCAACAATAGATATAGGCCAATTTATATCATCACATAACATGCAGAACTGTGTGGGAGAGAGTGTGGTCTACAATGTGAACTATGGTCCGTGCTTAATGGCAAAGCCCCAGATGTGTTTACCAATTACAATTAACATGCCACACTAATGAAAGATGGTTATGTGGGAAGTTGTGGGAGGTGCAAGAGGTGGGGCATATGGGAATCCCAATAATTTTTGTGTAACATTTATATAATGTAAGTATCTTTTTTTTTAAAAAAAGAAAAAAGATCTAATAGAAAAAAGCCAAATAAAAAAAAAAGTAATTGATGAGAGGCTAAAGACAAGGTAGGGGAGGGGAGAATAGGGGAATGGAAAGAGGTGAGAAAGCAAATAAAAATGAAAGTTGATACAGAATGAAAATGGGAGTATGGTAGAGGTGGGAAAGGATAAGGAATTCGGGCTAGAACATTCAGAGATTTAAAGACATGTCCATGTTTGGAACATTCTGTAAGGGTTATGGAAATAACTTGAAAGTGTTAAACATGAGGGTACCATTATCAGATTTGGGAAGTATGGTTATATTAGGCAAAGACAATGAATCTTGCCTTTGACATTTAAAATCTAATACAGAGAGGAAGTGGGAAATGACATAATGAAAGAAATGCAGTACAGCATAGACAACATGATACAATTAACGAAAGGATGATGTCATGGATTATAGAAAGTAAATTAATACAAAGTTGAGAGCTGACCTGCCAAATAAATGGATATCTGTGTCAGTCTTAAAGAATTAATGGATGCCAAAGGAAAATAAACAAATGTGTTCCAGGCAGAAGAAAGGACAAATACATGAAAGCATAAGGTATGGTCCATTCAGGGGACTAGAGTTAGGTGTAAGTAGAAATATTTGTGCAAGTTCTGGGGAAGAGATAAGAGATGAGTCAGAGATATGGGCAAAGGCAGATGCTAAAAATCTTGTGTTAAAAATTGAGAAGTTTGAACTATATACTGAAAGTTATAAGGAAACCCAAGAGGAAGAAAGATTGATGAAAGAAAGAATAACAGATCACACATGTGTTTTTGAAAGATGCCTCTGGGGGAAAAAAAAAGAAAAAGAAAAAATTAGTGGAGAATGGATTGAAAGCAAAGAGTCCAAGTAGCTCATGTAGCAGCAATAAAACTGAAATATAATAAGAATCTAAGTTAGGCAACATTTTGAGACTTAATGGGAGGGTGTGACTTTAATATTTATTAAGAGGGTAAAAGCATAATGTTTGATGATGATTGTGGAAGAAAAGTAGTGGTTTAGGTTGACATATGCCCCTGGAATATTCAAAGTATAGGGCTTGGAGGATAGATGATGCCTTCTGTGCGCTCAGGTGCCGATTTCCTGGAGACAGCTCTGGAAAGAAGGCTTGGGGAGAAATGTAGATTTGGGACTCATCATTTTGGCTGTTTATTTAAATCTTACAATCAAAAGAGCTGTCCCTTTAACATGATTTTATGATGAGCAGTTCAAGTCTACATTTTCTGACTAGCCATTAAGTCTTATAATTATTTTTAGGCTGAAAAGTTTTAGAGAAAATGTAAGAGCAAAACTCAGAGAAATGTCCTTAGGGAGGTCACATTGTATAAAGCATCTCTGCTGAGAGCAGGGTTTCATGTAGTTAAGACACAGCAGAGCCAATTATCCAAAGACTTATGAGCAAAGTGGTCTGACTGATAAAGAGAGGACATAATCCAATAATAAATTTTTTTATTCACAAACTTTAAAATGCGTGTGTATCTTTCCTTTAAAACATATCAGTTTTATGGCTAGGCAAGGCCTATTCACTGTATAATACTGAATTCCATTATTTGCTTGACATTCTGGGAAAAGATGGCTGAGGCGTCCCTGACATTTGGGGTAAAAACCAAGTGGGCTGGCAGAATCAGCTCACTGTAAGAAATTGATGTGACAAAATGGGATAGTTTATGGTTTTCACTGGTCCAGTTCTGGGAAAAAAGAGGTGAGGGAAGGTAACACTGGCTAATCATTTTCTTGTCCTTGGCCTCATTCTCTTCTTCATTTGTATCATGATTGAGTTGAACAAAACAAGTAGTTCTCCAACTTATTTTGCATAAGAAATTATAGAGGGCAAGTGTTATGCAAATCCTTGGGCCCCATACAAAGATAACTTGACCAGATATTGTTTGCATGAGAAATGACTGAAAAGGCAAAGTTTAAGGTACCTTCCTGGTCAAGCAGTCTGTGTTTCAATAATTTTCTTTTACTTTCTATGGCAAGACTATCTTTACCAGCCATGATGATTCACACCCATGGAATTTTTTTGACAAGAGCAATTCCACACATAGTCATGTTCATTTCCTCTTCAAATAAAATGCATTCACTATGTATTTTCTTTAGTCACACTATGAAAAACATAAAGCTCTAAAAGAAAGTAGTGAATGGCTTAATACTCTAAGACTTGGTGTTTTTAACATTAAGACTTCCATAGCTAGATTTATTTCAACTCTGGTGCATTAAGCTATCACTTATTTAGGAGTAATGTTAAGCCAGACGCTGGCATAGGTTACTCAAGGATAAATAGAGCATGGCTCATGCTGTATAAGAAAGTCAAGGTTAGATAAACTTGTGAAAGGCAAAATTGCATAAAAATGCAATGAGTACAGTTAACAAAAATATAACAATTCATGCAAAAAAGAAACAGTACCTGAGAGAACTAATTAGCCTATAGAAGACAGCTGAGCAGTGTTAATGCCAGTCTTTAGGCATATGAAAAAAGTTATTGAGTTAAGAAGAGGCATCCAGATGATGGACCAGTGGATATTGGTTGGATTGAGATAGATCAGATGGGATGTATTTGTAGAGCACTATATATTACGTTAAATGATATGTATTTGGATCTATGCATCTGAATTATTGCTTCTGTAGGACCTGCAAGCTGGACAATTCATCAGCCTAGTATTTAGCATCAGGCATGTAAAGACTCTGATCTGTTAAGTTCCTGACTCAGTTTGAGGCAGCTGGCTGACTGGGAGACAGGGAATAAGACAGCTATTGCCAAAGGCAAGTACCAAATATTAAGAAGCTTTACACATGCAAAGTTGCACTGTATTCCTATAGTTCATCTGTGTAGGATAGAGGCACCTATACAAAGACCAAAAATAACTAGCATTAATTGAAAGCTGGAAGAAACTGTTCTGAACGCCATATACATAGTATTTAATTTGACTTTCAAAACTATCCAGGAAAGCAAGCACCATGATTAGATCTGATTTGGTGCTACAGACTGGGTTTAAAGAGAACAACTTCTTTGTTCAAGGTCACCCAGCTGGTGGCAGAACCAGATGTAACCCATTTTTATTTGATACCAAATTCTTTGTACCTGAGGATCACCCAATACTGTCTTGTAACAAGTAATAAATTCCTTTAGACCTAGCCTACAATACAGATGTTCCATCTGTTTACTGTTTTGAAGCTTCTCATCATTGCGGGGGAAAAAACTATGATGGAAAACAGAACAATCTAATTAATAGTTTTCTCATGTCAGACAAAGACAGGACCATTAGAGCCTTCTACTTGTACTCAGAATCACAGTACCCCTCTGAATGTTCCATCTATCAATTCACAGCATGAAAACAATCAAATTACAGTCTTTGAAGGGAAGGTAAATCCAGCCAAGAAATTGATGTTTCTTAAATGAGCAGAATTTGCTGAGCTAGCCTAGAGAAAACTCCACATTATTGAAGAGTCATAGCTGCAAAGCAGGAAAGGGTAGCATCCATACAAATGTCCTAGTGAAAAGATGTCTTTAAACTAGGCTCAAGCTGTTCAGCTCCAAGGTTTAGAGGCTGGCCACTGCTCAAGAAACTCTCTCTGCCTCTGTATAGACTTGATGGGCATGAGACAATGCAGCTCACAGAATTATAGGCTGTTTTAGATATATTCATTTAGAGATCACTCTCATAGATTGTCCTATCACTACTGTAAGAGAAAAACTACAAACATATTTTTTGAAATGTATGTTCATGACATCCCTGTTAGCACTGATGTTAAGTCACAAAGGGCACTATAAATGAAATAAATGAAATGGAATGGCTTTACAAAGCTAATGGTTAGAAGGAGGAGTAACTTGTGAATGAGAGGTATAGTATGTCATATTGAGGCTTCACTATAGTTGACACATTCTAGAACTCCATTAACGATTCAAAGGAGTTGAGAGAGCACTTGGTTAGATGCCCCTATTTTATAGGTGGAGAGTAAAGAAGATAAATAACTTGGTCAAAATCATAGAGGAAACTTGTGGCAGAGTCTCAGTTAAGATCCATATTTTCTAAATCCTATCCAATGATGTTTCTGGCACAGTAGGAGTTGACATACAGATTTTCTCTAATTTATATTTTGAAAATGTCTACAAGTCATGCCTAATATGTAATTCAGATATCAGCTGAAGTCAAACAGTCCTTTGATATTCACCTAAAATAGTATTGAGCTGCCATCTCCCATAGAGAGGGAGAATCGAGACCCCACCCCTCTCTTACCATTAATGCATTTGATTGCATTTTTCCTTCATGCTCCTGCCTCTAATTTGTTTCTTCAACTGAATTACAGAGCTCATCTTTCTGTACATGTGTCCCATTTTTAGCACTGCAGTGACTCTTAGGAAAGCTGCTCTATTCTTTACCCCAAATATTTTTGTTGTTCGACCCATGTGTGTTGTGTTGGAAAATTTCTTTATGGTTTTGGGACATTTGAGTGCAGTTTCACCACAAGACTAAAAATGTAAAAAAAATAATTGAAAAAAGGAAGTATTAGACATTTCTGTTTCAAATGTTTTGAGACTACCCTGGCCTGGAAATTTTTCACTGGCCATCTAAGTTTCTTAACTCCAGATTTTAACACACTGATTTGCTTCTTCTCTTCTCAAATTCTTCACCTCTCCTCTTTTTCCTGTCTATACCGACCCTGAATCCCACTAATTTCTCATACAAGCAGTATTTTTATTTGTTTGTTTTCACTGTGTCTATGTCTGTTTCTAGCCTATGCATTGGGTGCTCCATTTTCAAAAGTAAATACCTCTAACAAGGTAGAATCTTTCAAAAGCGGGAATCTAAAGTCATATTTGCTATAATATTACCACAATTTTCCCCTTTGACACACCAATCAAGTTTTTGATAAAATGTTCCTCCTTTTTTACAGAACACAGATTTTCAAAACAGGTTACTTCATCATGTTGATCTAATTTTGCTATTTCCATAATAACCTAAAACATATAATTATGTATCTATTGTTTACACCTAACTAAAATGAGCTTTTTAAATGATGGTAGCAGGAGACCTGTAATCTACCACTTCCACCCAACAAAAGCTACTTGGAATAGCCGAAGGAAATGGGAATAAGAGTAAGCTTGGATTCATGCTGAAATGGTTGAATGGAGCCATCTAGATGTCACAAACTTTGATGTCTTTCTGTTAGGTATGTGTCAGATGGCATGACCCCAGACTGAAAAGTATGAATTAGGAATCACTTTCAATTCCCATAAAAAAAAATTCTATACCTGAAGGAGTGGAATAAAGAAATGCTCAGAAGACTCTCACACAATCCTACATGCATCCAGAACTTAATTGATAAAGGCCAATGTTGGATACAAATATACTCTGGGAAAGAAGGTATTTTATTTTCCTAGATGTTAAAACAAATACCATATAGTGGGTTGGCTTAACAAAGAAATTTATTGGTTCTTAGTTTTGAGGCTAGAAGAAGCCCAAAATCAAAGAGTCAGGAAGGCAATGCTTTCTCCCTGAAGACTGTGGCATTCTGGAGCTAGTTGACCCGGGTATATTTATGGCAATGCACATAGTGGTCTCTTCTCCTTTCTTTTCCTGGTTCTGTTGTCGTCGAGCTTCTGGTGGCTCCCAAATGGCTTCTCTTCCTATTTCTTTTCTCTTTGCTTATAAGGACTTTAGCCATATTGGATTAAGGACCACCCTCATTCAGTGTGAGCATACCTTAACTAAGAGCATCTTCAAAAGTCCTATTTACACATGGATTCATGCCACAGGACCAGGGGCTGGGACCTGAACGTGACTTTTGTAGTCTATTATGATTCAATTCATAACAGAGGATGTCCAAAATCAGTGTTTCTTTTTTCCATGTATATCAGCTACACACAAAGGCTACTTCAAGACACTTTGGTTATAAGACAGAACACACATAATAATTGCATTAAACATATACATTTTGTGCCCCTACATCATATTACTCAGTGATTTATACCTCCTAACTGTATTAAAATATTTACAGCCTGCATTACTTTAGTGGCTGGACCTGAAACTTCATGGTCTAATTGTTAACTCAATCATCTTGAGAGTGTTTTCTACCCTTGGTGCCCTAAAATTCTTCCAAATCAGTAAATAAAATTGAATCCAGGATACCAAATCTAAATGGGGCAAGATGAGAGAGTACATCAAATTGTAAAATTAAGACTGTATGAAATGGGGACTTATAGGGGAAGAAATGAGAAGCCAAGTGTGTTGTTGGCTTTTGATATTATACACAATTAGAAATTTAGGAGAGCAGGATGAAAGAGAAGAATAGAAATTGTACATGTTTGCTTTATGATATATTTGTGTGGGTATTACATAAAATCCAGGACTGTGTTGGAAGTTGTGGAGGACACACATAATATTTAAAATTCCTACTTTCTTTAAATTTTTAAATTCTACTTAGGAACAACACCTGTTTCTCTAATTTCAAGAGAATATTATTTGCCCATTTTTGCCAAAATTAATTCTTGTGATCTAGATTCTTAACAGATTCTCGATAAAATTTTTGTCATGTTTTCTTATTTAAAGTATAATCATTTTAATATTATTAAAATTATTCATATTCTTTCAAATAATTTGCAAAGCAAAAAGAAGAAAGTAACAGCAAGTCTTAAATGCTATAATCCAGAAATTATTAGCATTCACATTTGATGTTAGTAATATAAATTAGTCTTCAAATAGACCCTTCTCTATCCATATATTCAAGGAGGAAAATGGATAGATAGATGGATGCATGGAAATATAAATAATGAATAGATGACTAGAAGGAAATGTAGAAAGAAAGAATAGAAGATGCATGCATGGCTATTTGGATGGATAGATGCAATGATGACTAGGTACACATTTATAGACAGATCATTCTTAGAAAAGTATTTATCCTACCATTGGCATTTTAAATAAATGTGTTTTGTTTGCTTTACTTGAGTTTAAAAGAAAAAATAATATGAAATAAAGCTATAAGAATTGCAAAATTTAAGGTAAATGCTTTTTCACATCAGGGAATATAATTTACTGAAAGATCCCTATGAAATTAAGAAAATAAATTATTAAAATCATTAAAAGGTTAGAGTTATTATTTTCCTGACTTATTTAAGACCGTATGGATTGACTCCTTATTATGCAAATAAGATAATTAGCACTCTGAAAGCTTTAACCCACATCCAATTTTTTTTGCTAATTATATTATTGTTATTTTGTTAAGGATTACGCAAAGTACATTCTGTTCTGAATCAAAAATTTCCCAGTTGTTGAGACTTAGCTTTACAAGTGGATTAAATGAATGCCAGTTTTTTATTATGAAATACATTTTTTTAAATACACAAAAGAAGAGTGGGTAGCATAGGGAAACCGATAATATTTTTAAATAAATCCTACTTATCATACCAAATTTGACATATTTGATATACTTTACTTTAGAATTAGAGAAGAATCACAAAATCAGAATCTCTAAATTGGCAGGCATTAGGAGAGTTTTTTGCCCAATAGGGGAAAGTTGGCTTGACCAGAGACATTGTTGGTTGTCTCAACTGGGTGTGGGTTGTTATCTGTATTTACTGACTAATGGAAAGGATGCAGCTAAACACCCTACAATCTGGCCTAAAATGTCAGTAATGCCAATGTTGAACCTAATTCCAACCTAATTCATCATTCTATGCACACATTTTCATGATATTTTCTGTCACCAGTATTTTCCAGAGTCTACTGGAACACCTCCATCTTCTCTTAGAAAGTAAACACTCTTACTTTCTCTGACTACTTGTTAAATGACTTGGTTTCTAAACCTGCTCACCATCTCGTTCAGTGCTTTCTGAATGCCAAACAAGTTTGGTTCAGACATCCACACTGAACTCTTTTCGTGATTAAAATATTCCTTCTACTTACTTCCTTAAAAGCTACATTTGAGGTCCCGAGAGCAGAAGTACTCCTACATAAAGACCATCCTTCTGGAGAGGAAGCTGATACTTTATGTGTGTAGAATTCTAAATAAGGGTGATTGTAAATGTGTGGAAATGGATAGAGCTGGTAGTAACACATTATAGTGAGTATGACTAACATTGCTGATTTATAAATGTGATTTGGCTGAAAGGGATAGTCTCGGGACATAAATATCAATAGAAAGAAAGCTAGAGGATAATCTAGGGACTGTATAACATAGTGAACTTAGTGGTGGATGAGGATTGTGGTTAGTAGTACAAATACAGCAATGTTCTATGAACTAGAACAAACATATGCTACTATTACAAGGTGGTAAGAATATGGTGATATATGGGAAAAATACAAGTAATGTAACTTATGGACTATAGTTAACAGTAATATTGTAATATTTTTGCATCAGTGGCAAAGAATATACTATATCAGTGCCAAGGGTCAACAATAGGGAGGTATAAGGGAGTATGGGATTTTTCTTTTTGGAGTAATGAAAGCAATCTAAAATTGAATAAGGTGATGATAGCACAACTGTGATGAACCTGAGAGCTATTGAATGTATACCTTAGATGGATTGTTCAAGACATGGGACTATATAACACATTGTATCCTGTGTGGAAGATGGACTGTGATTAACAGTACAAATATGAGGATGTTCTCTCACGAACTATAACAAATGTACAATACTAATACATGGTGTTGATAGGGTGGTACAAGGAAAAATACACCAAATGTAAGCTATAGTCTTTAGTTAGCAGTAATATTTTGATGATGTTCTTTCATCATTTGTAACAAATGTTCCACAGCAATGCAAGGTATTGGTGGTGGGGTAATGTATGGGAATCCTGTATGTTGTGCACAGTTGCTTTGTAAACTCACAACTTCTCTAATAATAATATAAAAAGAACCATCCTTCTGGAAGAACTTCAGTCAAGACTGTAATCTCTGTCACCTGTTTGTCTTGTTATTAAATATCAAGATTATAGCTCACTGTACTTCACTGCAGGGCAGATTATTCCATTTTGTATAATGTATAATACTAGAAAATGTTCACACCCTTAAAAATATATCCTTGCATTATATTGGCCAAAATATACCTTGGTTAATATGGATATACTTCTATTACTTTCCTATTTAATAAATATATATATATATATCTCAATAATTTCTCAGCTTACCTGGAGAAAGATGCTAGCAAAACTCAGGAGCAAAGCCTGAAAGCATGTGACTGTTTTCCCATTAATCCCCTCTAATAGGGATTCTCAATGGTATTTCTTAAAAGCCAGTAGCTAATTATAAGTCTATGGATAGATAGATATACAGAAGTTCTATTTTTAAAACAAGGCCAGTTAAAAATCAGAAAACAGAATGAAAAATGTTATTTATGTGGAAAATGAATGAGACCGATTGGACAGGATTGTTTTCAGAAACATAGAATATATAGTCTTTGTTCTCTGAGTGGGCCCTAAAGAAAGATGTGAGCTCCATAGTACTTATTGCTTAGCTCAAATCCAAACACTACCACTTGCTTCAGTTTCTTCATCCGTAAAATGTAAGCACTAAAACAGTACCAGATTCAAAGGGTTATACTAAGAATTATATTAAGCAATGCATAAAAAAACACTTAGTTTAGCCCTTGCAATATAAATAAAAATATTAGCTATTGCTATAATCATTGTTATAACCTAACCTAATTCCCTCCTCTTTTCCCAGATGAGTTTAATAAGTGTTAGTGGGATCAAGTGACTTTTTCATAGGAGGAAATTGAGTAAATGGTATAGTCAATATTAGAACTCTTCTCTTGTGCCACATAGTCCATTTGCTCTTCTTTCTTTTGAAACTAAATTTTAAAGCAAATTCATCATTTTTAAACCCAGAAGTTTCTAAAGGATGTCCCACAGAAAGAGTGGGGAGCACTTACTGAGGGTTTTCAACATGAAAATAGCAAAGAACTAAATTATTTAGCTCTGCATTTTTTACTCAGGCTCTCATTTCCTGGTCCCCTCTTTTTATGCCCATCCTATTTTTTTTTTAAGTACTGGGCATTGAACCCAGGACCTTGTACATGGGAAGCAGGCAGCCAACCACTTGAGCTACATCCACTACCTTCCCATCCCAATTTTATGACTCCAGTTCAAGTGTCTAAATTACTTGCCAGCTGGCATCATTCAAGAAAGATCCCTATAAGTGAATCCTGGCTTCACAACTCAGCTCTTAATTAGACCTGATTTAACAACTGCCTGTCCAGCACAAAGATCCAATATACTCTGTCCTTCTGCATAGCCAGTCAATAACCTAGATTATAACTTGAAGCTCCACTGAGGTAGGCGCAGAAAGGTTTTGTTCAATACTGCACAGAGTCAGAGAATGAAAGGATGTGTGGTGTTTAATCTATACAACTCTTCTGTTTATTTTATTTATTTTAAATTCTTCACCTTTGTTTCTAAACAATTAAAAATCGATGAGAGAGTTGCCTCTGGAGAACCTCCTTGTTGCTTAAATGTGGCCTCTCTCTAAGCCAAACTCAGCATATGAATACATTACCTTCCTCCTAGAATGGGACATGACTCCTGAGGATAAGCCTCCCTGGCAATGAGGGATTACTAACATATGCCAATGGGCAGAACGACTGGAAAAAGACTCCAAATAAAAGGGGGAAATGTTAAAGACAAATGAGTTCATAGGGCTAAGAGGCTTCAAAGAGAGTCAGGAGACCAACCCAGAGGTAACACCTATGCACATCCCAGTAGAACCTCCTAGGCTTCCAATATGTATATCACCCCAAATAGAGGGCCTTCTGAGGGCTTTGGAGATATCCAGGTCCTATATCAGGGCAGATAGCCCCAGAGTTTGGTGCCTTACCAGTGGGCCCTAATTTGGAACCCTTGCTCCTGAGAGTGACAGAGACTGACTGAAATATGTCTTCACTGCTCATGGTCCATCAGTCTCTTCTATTCAAATCTATATTTGATGCCAGAGTTTTAGGA
>PVKH010016472.1:0-15721 GCA_004027955.1 Chaetophractus vellerosus
CCGGGAATCGAACCCGGGGCCTCCCATGTGGTATGCCGGCGCCCTATCCACTGGGCTATCGAGCCGGCCCCTATGATCTCTTAAATGTATCATATTTCATTGTGTATAATGGTTTATCTGAGAGATCCTTGTCTTCTTTACTGATAGTTTTGTCCTAAACATTGGAGGCATTTTTAAAATAACAGCTTTATTGAGATATAATTCACATACCCTAAAATTTACCCTGTTGTATACAATTCAGTGACTTTTAGTATATTCTTAGAGTTGTGCAGTTATCATTATCTAATTTTAGAACTTTTCATCACCCCCACAATGCAATCTCATAACCAGTAGCAGTCATTTGGGAATATTTTATGTATGTACTGAAACTGTGTAAAATTTTTGAACACTTAAGTCCTTTTACTGAAAGTTCAAAAAACTCCTTAGAACTAGTTTCAAAGCAAGTATTTCAGATCCTTAGAATGATCTCTAAGAGATGATTGTGTACATTTTTGAAAGTAAAACCTTGAATGGGGCAGGAAATTTTAATAAGGCTTGGTATAAGTTTTGAGGAAATTATATTGCATATATAAAAATGAAGGAGTTCGATTAAATTAGCGGTAATCAGGTTTCCTAAGTTTTTAGATTTCTAATAATGTAATAGAAAAATAAGACATTTAGCAAAAGAAAAGAAGATCAACTCTAAAAAAGTTTGGTGCTGGGGATGTGAAGCTAAATGATCTTCATTACACCTTCCAACCCTATCATAATTAGTAATGCTATTTTATAAAATTGAAAGCTAGGAAAATGAGAGCCACAGGAGATAATTTAAGCAATATACTTGCATTCAAGACTCAAGCCTTTCCTATCTATTCTAAAATAACACATGGGAAAAACTGTTTGGCACTTATACAACTTATATTTAAAATGCAAATTCTTGGAGATTGCTGTTTTAAAAATTATTTCTTTTTAATTGTGATAAAATATACATAAAAGTCATATTGACCATTTTAAGTGGACAATTCTACCTTGACATTAAAAACATTGACAATACTGCGTAACTTTCAGCACTCTTTCCAAACTATTTTCTTCATCGGAAACCAAAACTCATACTCATTTAGTGATAATTACCCATTCCCCTTACTTCCATACCTGGTAACCTCTATTCTGCTTTCTGTCTCAATGAATTTGTTTATTTTAAGTATTTCATAAGAAAAATCATACAATATTTGTCCCTTTGTGTCTGGCTTATTTCACTCAACACGGTGTCTTCCAGGTTCATGCTCGTTGTAGCATGTGCTAATACTTCATTTCTTTTTAAAGCTGAATAATATTCCATTGTGTGGATATACCACATTTTGTTTATTCATTGGTTGATGGGTACTTGGGTTGCATCCACCTTTTGGCTATTGTGAATAACACTGCAATGAACATTGGGGTACAAATATCTGTCCGAGTGCCAGCACTTCTTTGGGATGTGTATCTAGGAGTGGGAATGCCGGATCAGTCGTAATTCTATGTTTAACTTCCTGAGGAACCGCCAACATTTTCCACAGCAGAGGCACTATTTTACATTCCCACCAACATTGAATGAGGGTTTCTCTTTCTCAGCATCCTCACCAACCCTTGCTTTTTAATTAATAGGTGACTTCACTGCGTTTGTTTCTTAGAGGTCATAGATACAGTGAAGCACAGAGATGAAGGGCTACAAGCATTAGCTATTCAAAAATTGTGTTTTTCTGTCTGGAATGTTTAATTGCCATTTTGAAAAATAATATTTATTTATTTATTAGAGAGTTCAGATATAGCTGAGTGACTTGACTGATAACAAATCTGAAAACAAGGTGATCAGTGTTTTTTTTTTTTTTTTGTCTCAAAAACTAGTTTCTTCCTTATTCTTTCATCTTTGTTGTATGGCCAGTAACAATAAATTCTTACATACCACATTTTATGATTTCCTGGAGATTGAATTAAGAAGTAAGTCTAACGATAAGGTCACTTTAATTGAAATCATTCTTGAAATAGCCTGGAGTCAAACCTTGGTAACAGGAGTGGAAAAGCAACTGAATTGTTAAATTGGAAAGTTTTCCTAGAAACAGAACATGGCTATTATAGCAGCTGGCCACATAAATGATTGCCAGGCTAAGCAAATGTTACCTTGATTATTTCACTGGCAATTTCAGCTTGAGTGATGTGGTACATGAAGGTAGCCATGGTCAGAAATATTGGTATTTGAGGAGGAAATTATTTGCTACTTGTAAAGGTCACTTATGTTTCAGGGACAAAGTCTTCTATTTACTCAAGACCATAAAAATATAGCTGAACTGCCCTGATGCTCTATTACTTATTAAGCTTATGGTTCTGAACTCTGGTTTGTTGAATCTACCATGTCTCAAAATTAGCATTGGAATCATTTTTCAGTAAGCTGATCTTTATGTTTCTCATGAAAAAAAAGAGAAGGTATTTTATATTTATAATAAATCATATATGGTATTTTTCAGATAAGTTTTTTGTTTTGATAGGACTTGATGACACAACTACTTTGAGTTTTCAAAGGAATATCTTCCCAGATTTTGCTTTTAAAAATTCCTCTGGATTCAGCTGATTACACGTGGCAATGTAAATTTCTGTCAGTATCTTACGAAAGGTGCATAAAGCAGAGTACACCCTAATTCCTGTAGCAATAGACAATGAAGGTGTCTTTATTTTTTCTAAAGTTTTCTATGCATTTCTTCATGTTCTAGGGATTCCAGAGACATGTAGTAAATAGAATATGTGAAGTTTTCATCAACTTTATCTCTGAAAAATAAAGCTTATAAGTTTTTTCACCCTGGAATATATATCAGACCTGGAACTTATTTCATAGTTTTTAGTGTTTTCAGCTTTTTCTTACTTCGTAAGATCTTTATGTTTTTAGACCTTGTTTCTCTTTGGCTGTTTGACTATGCAGTCAGTTTTGCTAAAACGCAACATATGCGTTCCTAAAAATAACTGCGCTATACAAAAAATGCTCAATAAAAACCACTACAGTAAATATGGCAATTTACCTTTAAAATCGACCTGAAGCTTGCTTGTGAAAGTGGGCATCATAAGGGTTGCAGCTTGTGAGCTATTGAGAAGTGTTGTAAGGAGGGTTGTCTGAATTGTACAGAAATATGTCACATAACACATATGGTGAACTGAGGAGGCGCAGGATATTTGAGGTGTGTGTGTGTTTTGTATTTCTATTCAGCTCAGTTCAGCTGGGTGAAGTTTTCTTTGTTCACTGAGTGTTTCTGGAAGACGAAATTGTATATAAGCAAACATGAAATTAGTATTATGCTCAAATTGTCCCATAATGTATCAGTGGCATTGGAACAAATTAATGTTTCAAATGAGTGTTATAGTAGAACAGACTGTATACACTTGAAATCCAGATGATCTTATAACTTTATAAAATAAAGTTTTCGAAACAACTTGGCTTAAATTACTTATCCAACCCAACATGGTACTTACCCTTTGTATTAGTCAGCCAAAGGGGTGCTGATGCAAAGTACCAGACATCTGTTGGCTTTTATAAAGGGTATTTATTTGGGGTAAAAGCTTACAAGGCCTAAAGAGTCCAACTCAGGTACCAAAAGAGGTACTTCCTCACCCAAGTCTGTTGCCACGTGTTGAAGCAAGATGGCTGCAGATATCTGCTAGGGTTCAGCCTTCCTCTCTCCTCTTAAGGCTCCATGGACTCAGCTTCTCCCCATCTCAGCTATAGGTGGGAGAGCTTGTTTTTTCCCCCGGCCTTCTCAGTTACTCAGGGCTCTGGTCTCTTCAGCTGCTAACTATCAGATGAATTGCTCAGCTCTCTCTGGGGCCCGAGGATCAAAGTTCTCTCCTCTGCCATGTCTATGGAGCTCTCTCTTTCTTCTGTGTATCTTCTTCTGTCTTCTTGATTGAGTGTCCGTTTATATAGCCCACCAATGGGGCGGGGACTCAACACTGCATGCCCTAATGATGTGATTGAATCAAAGCCCTAATTTTGATTTAATCAAGTAAATGTAAAGCCTTTGAATTAAATCAACCAAAGGGTATCATGCCCAGAGGAACAGACCAGTTTTCAAACATAATCAGTATCTCTTTATGAAATTCATAAATAATATCAAACTGCTACACCTTTTAAGCAACTATTCTTTGCAAAAAAGGAATATCCTGAAGCATTTCTCTTATGCTACCAAAATGCTTGCCTATTTGTACTCTTGTCTACTATTTTTACTGACCCTGTCACTAACTACCTTGCTTTTTCCACATCAGACTTTTTCCTTGCGCTTAGATTAATCATATTTTCATAGATTCCTTTCTGCGATCTACCTTTGGCTTAACCTTTCTATGTGGCCAGTTTTCTCATGGAATCTTGGGTAATTTCCATTCTAACTTGCATTTACCCCCAGGTCCACAGGCAGACTTCTAGGCCCCTCTGTCTTCTGGGCAAGAGTGAACACATGATGAGGTATTTGAAGTGCCATAACCGGCTGATACTGGCTTGGTAAGAAACGTCTGCCCTATACTTGGCAGGTTGAAAACACTGGCCTAATTTGATAGCTGGTGAATATTGGCCTCTTTGCACTCTCAGAATCATTCTTAGCACAGTGCCCCCAGGAAACTACTACCAATCAGTTAGATTTGACATGCAAATTGGAATCTTTTTCCCAATTCTTCTGTATTGGTCTGTTTTCTGTGTTTGTGTAATCTAGGCTTTGGCTTTCAGGGTGGCCTGAGCTAGGATGCTGGGTGGACTAACAAGTAGGTGCAGAAGATTGGCCACATGCCTTACATCACCAAATTTGGCCAGGTGATCCCCTTCCTATATCCTAGCCAGTTTATCAGGGAGGCTAGGCCAGTCCCTCTTGATATCGCCATAGGCACAGAACACCATCTGACTGCTGCCTAGTAGAGAAAGGCTCTTGTCCACAGCCCTGTAGTGTGACCAGTCTGAGACCAGGTGGGTGATTCTGCAGTCTGCACTGCACGCCACACTTAGAACCAGTGCCTCCCCGTGCTTCCCCCTTCAAGGGATGCAGTTGCCTTATGAGCAGTGGCTGTGGTCTCAGGACCTGAGAAGTACATGTATTTTCTGTCAGGGTCAGTGACTCAGACACTTCAGAAAGGCAGGGGCAGAAACCTGCAGCCAGAGACCAAGCTCATCAATATACATACAGCTCTCCAGTTCAGGGCCAGAAAAAGAAACTCCATTTTTTTTTTTTCCAAACAGTTTTAAATTATAGTGGGTATAATAAACATTCTTATCTTATTCTGGATTTTAATTTTTTATGTGTTTCACTGTTAAGTAGCTTTGAATTAAATTCACTATTTGTTTTCATGTTAAAATAATATCTTTATATTCTTAGCAAATTGAGAGTTTTTACCAGGAATGTGGCAAAAAATGAAAACAGTCAAATGAAACTGTCAGATAATGTTTGATTTACTTCTATGTCTCTTGTGGTTCTGAAGCAGATATCCCCTTTTAAATTCTACATATTTAACCTCTATTTCATCTAATAAGTAAAGACAGAAAGAAATGATAACATTTTCCCCCTGCTTTTAATTTAATCTGGGATAAAAGTGTTATTAATTTTCTTTCAGTAATTGATGCATTTACTTTAAATTTTTGAGTTCCTGATTTTTATTACTTGGCCAGTTGATTGTGAAATTCTTCATTTAGGAGAGGAAACTTAAATCTGAAAAAAAATTTTAAAAAGTGTACATTTTATAAAGATGTGTGAGGTACTAATAAAAGTACATCTATATAAATTTGTTTTTATCTTCAGTTCCAGTCAAATTATATACTTGGGTCCTGGAACAACAACAACTGTTCTTTCAGAAACTGTTGAGTTTGTTGAGAAATCATGAAGAATAGGACAAATAAAGTCTCTAGTGAGGACAAGGTAGACTTTGGAAATTATCAACTTTTTCAACTGCAAAAGTTTGGAATAAAATGCCAGTCACTTTTTTTTTTCTTTTTTCTTTTCTCCTTTTTTGGTGAATAGTTAGGAAAGTTGTAAACACTGGAAGCCAAGAGGATTTACAGAATTCAAGTTAGGTCACATGTGGTTTTTAATGGTTATATAAGCTCAGGAGAATCCCATAGACATAATGGTTTTTTATTTGAGTGAAGCATTTGACAATGGCTCTCATGATAGCTTTGTGTGGAACATGGAGAAATGTGGGCTGGGTAATGGTGCAGTTAGAGGGACTGACAGACAGTTGACCATTTATAGCCAGAGTGTTGTTGGATTTTAAGTGTAAGGTAGGCTCTGTCTTAGTTCTATCTATTCAACATTTTTATCAAAAACCAATGAAAACTGAGTATAACTTGAACCCATTTATGAAGGATCGGGTTGGAGGTGGGAGATAGATAATATTTTAAGGTACAGACATTGTTGGTGACTAGGGTGATGGACCAGATGCTCGTAGGGTAAAATTTAACATGGATAAATGTAAAGTCACTTTTGGATGTTTAAGATGGGGGAATTTCAGACTTAAAATGGACTCATTGCAAATGTCTCAGTGTTTATTTGTTTTGTGTGGACATTTCGGTTAGAAATATTACTTGGCTGCTAGAACGAAAGCCCAGGCTTCAATTAAAGAAGTAATGTTAGGGTCGTGGGAGCGAATAGTGCAGTTGTATTGTTTAGTAGCAAGACTCTATCAGGAGCATCCTGTCAAGTTCTGGGGCTTAGATATGGACCTGGAAATCGGTAAGCAGCCGATATACAGCAGAAGCAGCCATACACAGAAAGGGTCTAAAGCTGTGACCTGTCAGACAGTTGAGAGTCCTGGGGCTCTTAACCTGAACAAGAGCAGAGACAGAAGCAGATAGTTGTCTTCATCTGGTTTAAAGTGTTGTCATGTAGAAGATGGTGAAGGCTTAGCTTTCCCTCTGAGAAGGAACTAAAGAAATCATTACACGGAAATACAGGGAAACATGTTTCTAATCAACATGAGGAAAAACTTTCTGGCGATCAGAAGAGTCCAACTGTGAAATCAACCACTTCACAGTATAGGGAGTTCCCTGTTGTGGGAAGTGTTTGAAAAAAGCCTGGATGGCGGTGGTTTGTGAGCACTGCTGTAAAGGATATTCCTCCACTGAATGGGAAACTGTACAAGATTTAATCTGTGCAGAAACTGTTCAGGGCTTTCTTCTATGCACAGAAGGGCGTGATAAGAGTTGAGAGCACTCTACACTGTATAAAAACCAGTTATGTACACATAACCTAAAATATAGTAGTAGTATGAGCCCACTTTTGCCTGTGTGTGCTCAACCTCACCCAGACTGTAAGCCAGTATATTAATCTCCATGTTAGGAACAATCTAGAATTCTTTGGCTGTCCTGACTGCTGAGAATTCATTCAGAGGCGATGGTGAGCTCTTTTTCCAAACTGCCAAGTGACCTACAGAGCCCGTGATCTGATCTCTACTGCCGACCACTTTACCCTTGTACCTCAACATTGCCTGCCTCACACAGAATTCTTTTTATAGCTCTCCATTTAATTCTACCCCACATTTGTGTCTTTGACAGTCCCTTCGACTGTCTCTTCAGTTCTCGCCCATACCCACCCAGCAGACTTTATTTACCTTTCTCTGATTCTTACCAGGCTGATGAGGTGCCTCTCTTCACTGGTCTCTGACCACCTGAGGCATATGTGGCTGTGAATGGCCTTTACCCCACATTGGGATGTCTGATCTCTTCACTGGACTGTGAGCTCTTTTACAGCAGTGACTACATGCTTCTGATCTTAGATTTTTTAGTGCAAACAAATAATGTCTTATTTAAAGAGCTGGAATGGGATGGAGTACTAGTGCCTAATACACTGCTTGACACATTGTAGGTGCTTAATAATTTTTGGATGAGTAGAAAAATTGAATATATATATTTTTTCAGTTTAGGTTGTAGCATCATCATATAATCATTAGAAACCTTAAACTGGGAAGTACAGGGTGAATCACAGAGTGGAAGGCTTGCAGTCCTTAGAGACTTTTGTAAAAGCCTAGGAATGAGATTATACTTGTTTGAACAAAAGATAGGCATTAGGTTTGGTGTAAACGGGAAGAAATTAAAAGATTTTGATGACTAGTTAGTCATGAGGGCAAAGTAGAGGGTCAAGTTAAAAGTGATTCTTATGTTTTGGCTTGAGTAACCTGGAGAGGCAACACAATTGAGGGAAACAGAGAAATTAGGTGAAAAATTTGGTGTGGGGAATAATTTTTCAACAGAGAAGTCATAAAGAATTGAATCTTGGAAAAGTTTGTCGGGCCTTGCAGTTGGGAAGTTACTGAGGATCTTTGACCAATTCAGGATAGTGAAGGAAGGAAGTTAAAGAGGGTGTTGAAAATGTACGTTAGGAAGGAAATAGAAAATAAAGGGAAATAGGGAGGGAAAAAGAATATATTCCTTTTAAACCTTTTACTTTTCTTAGCATTAGAGAAGGGAGGAAGGTTACTAGCTCAAAAGGTAGCATGGTAAAGAGAACTTGCTGATTTTTCTTTTTTAATATCAGAAAAATCTGAGCATGTTTGGCAAAAAAGGAAGTGAATCAACGGGAATCGATGGGAAGCAGGCTGGTGAGGGGGGATCAAAAAGGAGAAGTTCTTTGGAAAGGAGGAAGGAAAGCTTTCCTTTCCAGAAGGAAGTAGAGGAAGCAGTAGAAAGAGATAGAGTTTCACAGATTTTTTGTAGTGGTGAGATATGAGGACACATGCAGCAGGCAGCAGATGAGGAAACTCATTCCAGAAGTCCTTGGAAACAGTAAGGTGGGAGCAAGCCCATCTGTGGAGAGTGAGGGAAATGGAGATGAACCTGAGGGTTTACCCCAGTGATAAAGAATGCCCTTTGCTCTCCCCAAACGTTCTCTTAGTTCTGAATTTCATAGCTTTCTCTGAAATGTTTCCTCCGGTGTTTTTTTATTTTTTATTTTTTGTTTTTTTAAATCATTTTATCTGTCCTGTTTCTCTCCTCCTCCTTCCTTGCTTCTCCTTCCCTCCCTCCTCCTCTTGTTCCTCCTCCTTCCCTTTCTCCTCCTGGGCCTTCCTCCATTTCTCCTTCCTCTTTCTTTATCCTCTCCCCACTCCCTTCTGCACATTCCTTCCCCTCTTCTTCCCTCCTAGCACCTGCTTCTACCCATTCTCTTCCGCCTTGCTCTCTTCCCTTTCCTTCTCCCTCCCCTTTCCTTCTTGCCCTCCTCTTCCCTTCTGCTCCTGTCCTCTTCTGGCCTCCTCCTCCCTCCTTCTTCCTCCTCTCTCTCCTTTCTTTTTTTAAACTGAAATCACCTTACACGGCACTTGTACTCACACACAGAGTTTGGCATGCTTTTCTATTATGTTGTTCATGCATCTGTTAACCAAACATAAGTAGTTTCCAAGATCTCAGAGATTCTGGATTGCTTGTGTGTTGAGATGATGGTGTTTTTCAATATGGCAAATGAGGTTCAAACATACCTTGGTCAATTTCTACACATTTGTTTTTTAATTTACTTTTGTGTGTGTGTGTGTGTGTATATGTGTGCGTCAGTCTCCTGATGTCAACCATCTGTTGATTTTTTTAATATTACAGCAACACAGGCTCTGTTTGTATTCAGGGCAGTTTACATTTTTATATTTGCCAAGACCTTTTGCTGTTATTATGTAATAAATTAAATGTGAGAACAACAGGCGGGCTGGAAATTTCTTTATAGGCAGCTTGCTGTATTTGTGTCTGAGTGAATAAACCCTGGTTTGCTTACATATTTTTTGGCTGGTTTTAGTAACAAATTGCTTATAGCTCTAATTTATGTTTAAAATAAAAAAGTGGGTTTAATGAATTTTTCCTAAAGTTAGGAATGGTATTTTCTGTAAGTCAGGAACACTAGCAGGCATGCAACTACAGAAGCATGCCAATTTTGTTGAAAGTTTGTATAAAATTCTATCTGAGGAATTCTGTGTTTTCTTTTTATATAAAGATTAAATGTTCATGGACTTTAATAAATTCCATTTAATGATTAGTCCTATAATTTTCTTATCGTATGATAAATGACTACTCTGAAGTATTTTGTTATTTGAAGAATTTTTAGGGCAATTTAGATAATGTTTTGATGTATGTATTTATTACTTTTTAACTTTTGATTAACTGATCATGCTTTAAAAAAATCTTTCCTTCTGCCAGGCCTTAGAGATCAATTAAGTACATACATATTCTTTTGTTTTCACTTAAACTGACAATTTTACATTTTATAACTCTCAGACACTTCAAAACTCAAAGAAGGGCTATGTTGCATATTTCCTGGGACTTGCATGTTGTTCCCGATTTGCATGCTAATGTGTAGGTTGCAGATGACCTGAAAAGGAGTATATTTTTAAGTGTGGAAGAGAATTTAGATCTCAGTATTAGATGCTTTGTTCTGATCCTTGGGCTTCACTGCCCAAGTGAAGGTCACAGATAGTGCAGGAGTAGTTCTCCACAAAGAAAACCCATTTTCGTATGAGTTGTGGTACTAAGAGACACTCTTACCTAGTGTCTAGGCACCGCTGCAGATTTAACACATTAAAGATCTCTGTTTCCAGGTAAACTAACATGTTTTTAATTCTATGGCATTGCATTTTCTCAGTAACATTGCCAGAGCGCCTGTCATTGTTCTAATAAATTTATCTCATCTTTGTGTAGAAATGGAATCTAATTGTCTGTGTAATCACTCGTTAGCCTTCAGGTCCACAATCCCTTATCTGGGGAACAGAAATCACAAAAGCTCTGAAAACAACTTAAAAAAAAAAGTAATTTAGCAACAAAACCTACCTTGAATTGATATGAGGCTGTTTATAGCCTTTTGTTTTCATCCTACTTAGAATGACTACTCATACATTTAGTTGCAGAGATAGGAATGTGTTTGATTATGAGGTGCCGTTCCAGACCTCATGGTAAATGTTATTGTGTAAACAGTATATATTCTGTGTTACCTTTCTAAAATCAATTTTTAAAATATCAGTATTCTAACTCATCTGTTAAGGAATTATGTTATTGTGTAGTATAATAATTTAGTTAAAAGCCGAAATAGGATCTTTCTGTAGAAGAGAACGATTAAAGGTAAATATAATAGAATGAACAATGTATAAATAAAGCAGTAGATTTTAGAATCAGTAAGGGACTATTTGTTAGTGAAAGTAAAATATGCATATTCATGATACAGAACATGATAGCCACATAGATAAGTTGTTCTGTCTTGCCAAGTTCACTGCATGCACCATTCCCATGTTTCCATTTCACTCAGTAAACACTTTTGAGTCCAGTGAACTACCTGGTCATTAGAGTTTAAAATTAAGGTTCTCTGTGCACAGGACAAGTTTTGCTCACTTTTGTGCTAACAGCTGCCAATGAAGTGAGAGATCTCTGAACAAGGAAGGCGTTTTTGTCACTTTGTTATTTTAGATGACTTGTTTTAAAGGATAGTTTGTTGCAAAATTAAAAACACACCCTGGGGGGAAGCCCCAGCTTTTTAAGTACAATTTAAAAAATCCAAACCAGTGTTACCTAGTACCTTTTGAGTGTCAGTTTTCCCAAGTTCTCTCTATTGTGTTCTACATCTGTATTTTTAATGTTTTATTATGTCTTTATTAGGTGAAAAAGCAATAGAAAAATATTTATGGCCAGTAGTTTCCTTATGTGTTAAATTCTTGATAAAATTTGTTATCTCTATATACACTAGTGAAAGGGTATTTAGGCAACTCTGTAATGAATGTAAGATGGGAACTATATAATTTAAGGATTAAGATTTGAAGAAAATTGGTGATATGGGAAATATTAAAACATGTCCTTTTTTTTTTTTTGAACTAGAGAAACTGATTAGCTCTGTTTGTAACCTGAGGGGAAGCCTTCAAATTTTTAAATATATGATATCACTTCCCCATTTTCCTACCTCTTCCTTCACTTAATATAAGACTAAACACCTTACATTAAATATTATGTTTAAATTATATTTAAAAGGCATTTGTACAGCTTATATAGTTAGCTTTATAAGGAGATTCTCAATCATCATTTATCAATAATAAGCAGTTTTAGATTACATTTTATTTCTGAAATAATGTTATCAGAATTAATAGTGAAGAGGTTTTCCTTTAGTCCATTTAATTTAAAATAAAATTTGTTACAATAGTTTTTGTAATTGCTAGAAGAGCTGTTGTACTACCTGGCCCTTCCTATTCTAGATCTTTCGTGTTTAGCCTTAAGAGGTCTTTTTTAGGATTGGGTGGAAAGCCTTCTTGGAGAACATAAATAATCAAAATCTTGATGGTATACTCTGTTGCCTTTGTCTGTTCAAATATCTGTGGAAACTCACTTAAAGTGCAGTTTCTGTTAAACTGGAACTTGTTAAAGAAATGGTGTACTGCTTGCCTATGCTCAAATATTAAAAAACAAAACAAAACAAAACCACATAACTGCCTTGAATAAAATGAACAAATCTTTGCCTTTCCTTTAAGAGCCATATACCCAGCTTAGAATACTAATTGGTGAGGTAGGCAAAATCCTAAGAAATCTCTCCCTCCAATCTTCCTCCCCTTAAAATTTCCCATCCTAATCCCCAGGACTGTGAATATGATGAGATACCATGCCCACGCTTATGTTAGTTTTCATGGCAAAGGGGATTTTGAAGATAACAAGATGTAGATGAGGTTACTAGTCAGTTGATTTTGAGTTAATCTAAAGAGAGGGTCTCCAGGTGGGCATAATCTAATCATACGGACCCTTTAAAAGCAGAGGGTATTTTTCTGGCCATTTAGTGGAGAGGAAATCGGAGAGATTAGAAGTGTTAGAGTGGCCTCTAGCAGCTGAGAGTGGTCCAACAACCTGGATGAGCATGGACGTGGATTCTCACAGAGTCTTCCCAAGATGCTTCCTCAGAGGCCTGAGCTGAGAAGCCAGCCAAGCTCCTCTGGATCTCTGGCCTACAGAACAATGAGATAAGAAATGAGTGTTGTTTTAAGCCTATAAATTTGTAGTAACTGTTACACAGTGAGAAAAGTAACACACAATTTTGGTCCTGGGAGTGGGGTATTCGTTTGCTCTCAGGCTACCCTGTGGCTCCTCCATTTCAGCAGTGGAGAACCTCCTCATTTCAAATGCCTGTCACACTTCAAATCTCCCACTTTTTCTCTGCTCACCAGTCAGAGAAAACTAGGTTTTAAACAACTCATGCAGTTAGAGTAGACCCACCAAGGATAATTTCCCTTCTGCCACACAGTTTAACATAATCATAGGCATGGTATCTTATCATAGTCACAGGTTCCACTCACAGTCATTGAGAATAATTATTAGAATTTTGTCTATCAGTTAGCAACTAGTGACCAAAGTCCTATGGGTAGTATATTGTGGGCCCTGGGGTCAGATTTTCTTGGTTCACATCCTAACTCCAATACTTAATAGTGAAACCTTGGGCAAGTTATTTAAGATACTTCTGCCCCAGTTTCCTCATTTGCTAAATGGGGTTAATAAATATCACCTACCTCCGACTTGTTATGAAGAGTATATTACATAATATGTGAAAATTGTTAGGCAAAGTATCTGACAAACAATAAACACTCAATGTAGCTGTTATTACTGTTATTATTTGTCTTTTAAAGAAAGATCCTTTTCTTTCCTGTTTTGGTTTTCATAGAATGAATTGACTAAATCCAGAGCATATGTTCAGTAAAAGTAACTTGTTTTTGACACATATGGGAGCCTTTTGTCATTATGGAATCAGACTCACTTGCACGTCTCTCAGGTGGTCGTGTGAGCATATCCCCCTACTCCAGGCAGAGGATGTGTTCTTAGTTTTCTCCAGGTGTGCCTGTGTGCAGGGAAGTGGGAGGAGGGTAGAGTGACCTGATCTAGGACAAGTCAGCATATGAAGGGCCTCGTATGTTATGCTAAGAAGCGTGGACTTTGGGCAGGCAGTGGGCAGCTTTTAAACATGCGTTGGTATGACGAGAGGGATGATTACCCTGAGAACCCTGACGGCAGTGTGAGTGATAGATTTGAAGATAGATTTTGAATTAGGGCAGAAAAATACTCAATTATGAAAATGCCCTTTATGTTTAGATGGTGAGTCATTGTTAGAACATGACCTGAATCCAAGAGTTTTTCCCTGACATCTGAACAAGAAAAATACAGGAAGTGCTGATGGAGGTGAGGGTGGGTTAGACTAGGGAAGTTGGGATCAAGGAGTCCTGGTAGAAACTCTTGGTCAGGAAAGGGCTGACTCAGCGAGGGCCAAATAATCTCAGTGTCCTTAGTCCTTGCAAGCATGGCATTAGCTGGCCCCAGAGGGGAATTAAGTGGTCCCAGCAGAATATTAAAGCTCCAGATTTCTGGAAAGAAGCATATTCCTGAAGACTCTTCCTCTCTTGAAATGCCCAAGATTCTTTTCCTTAAGGGCTTCCTCCCAGGGAGAAGATCTTGTTTCCATTGACTCCCTGGGGGAAGGGAGTCTGTCATACCTGCAAGAAAATCAAGTCAAGGGAAAACCCCAGAAAACATCCTCTGCTGCAATAATTGAGTCCTAGGTTTGGATGACATTCCCTGCAAGGCCTTTTGTTGCCAGAGCAGTTATTGGTGCCAGGCACAGCTTTGTCTGTAGCAGGGAGATATTCCTATTACAGTGATCCTACCTACTGGCAACGTGAGTCCCTTGGCACTGAGCTGTGGTGGAAGAGGAGTATGTGCAGCCTGTGTGTTGGTGGCCCCTGCGGAGTTCAGCACCTCAGTCGTCCACACCAGGTGACACTACTGCCCAGGCTACCTTCTCCATCTGAGTGTTTTTTACCCCCCTTTTCTTCCCTGTGCTTTTGGTTTGCTGCTGTGATTTTAAAGTATTTGAGTTTGAACAGATTAGCTCTGGGAGGGGGCAGGGGCTTTCTATAACATGAAGGGGAACCAAGAAAAATTTAAAGACAGTGTATTTTCCAGCTTCCCATCTGTATACCAAAATAAAGTATTGACGCTCACGAGAAAAAAAACAAAAAACAAAAACCAAAACTTTAACTCTTAGGATGTATTGTAAATTACCTTTACTGCCACTTACGCTGCACTTTGTGTACCCTTACTGCCACTGCTCTATGGCACTCAGTGGCATTTTGTGAAGTATATGTCAGGGTCATATTTTGATATCTTTCCACTGTGTCATGGCATTGATAGGAGCTAGAGACTTAGGTATGCTTGGCCAACCCATATCACAGGCTTGGCATGTGGGAGGAGGATTTGAAATGGATTTTCTGCTTTCCCCTTTGCTTGCATATAACAACACTATTACTTAATTTGTGAGTCTATGTTCCTTTCTATAATTAACTTAAATATGTCTGTCTATTCTGCTTTTGTCTGCCTTGGATTAAAACCTGCTAGAGGGTTGGCCTGTCTGATTTTCTTCTTTTATAGTCTGTATTTTTCAGATTTAAGCTAATAATTTTATTTATGTTCAAGTCTCCTAAATCAACATTTCCCATCCTTTTAATTCTCTCTTTAGCTCTCTGTTTTTTTTGAGGTACTGGTGTGGAGGTTAAACCTGGGACCTCGTATGTGGGAAGCCAGTGATCAACCCCTGAGCCACATCGGCTCCCTTGAGTTGGTGTTTTGTTTGTTGGTTTGCTTGTTGCTTGTATTTTTTTTTTTAAGATTTATTTTTTTATTTATTACATATCCCCCCTCCCCCCTTTCTGCTTGCTCTTGCTCTGTGTCCATTCCTGTGTTCCTCTCTGTCCACTTTGTCTCCCC
>PVKH010016473.1:0-15736 GCA_004027955.1 Chaetophractus vellerosus
GCTCATCTCTCTTCTAAGATGACAAGGCCATGCCTATGGAGCTCTCAGTCTTCCTGCATATCTGCTTCTGTGTGTCTACTTCCATGTGAGAGTCTGTTTTATCATCCCAAGGGGGCTGGGACTCAGCGCTGAGTCGCACTCTAATGACGTGGTTGAATCAAAGCCCTAACCTTAACATAATTTAATCAGACATCTCAGCTGGATTTACTACAATCAAAGGGTATCATTCCCAGAGAAACTGACCAGTTTACAAACACAATCAATATTTCTTTTTGGAATTCATAAATAATAACAAACTGCCACACCTTGGTAACAGGAGCTCAACTAGCCTTAGAGTAAAGACTATCCCAAACCTGCCCTACTAAAAATTAAAAACAGAAAGATCAAAATGATTCTCAAGTAATTTAACTGACTTCCAGAACAAAGTCTAACATTCTTTAATAGAATTCAGCAAATCACAGGAGTCAAAATGAGAAAATTCACAATTCTAGCATTAACAAAAATTCACCAAGTTTCACATAAGAAGGGAAATATGATACATAAGTATAAAACAAATAAGTCAATAGAAACAGAACAAAAAATGACAGAAAAGATGGTATTACCAGACAAGGATTTTGGAAAACCGGTTATACAGTTATTACTGAATTTAAAAGAAAACATCATCTTGAAGAGAAAAAAAAACCAGAAACTTTGAAAATTATCAAATGGTACTTTTACAATAGTAACAAATACATGAAATTAAGCACACACTGGATGGAATAAAGAGCAGACTGCCATTACAGGACACCAAAATAGGAAACACAACCAATAAAAACTGCCTAAAATGAATCAGAGAGAGAGAGAGAAAACAAAGGCACAAAAATAAAGACTCAGATACGTATAACTGGAGTCTCAGGTGCAAAGACAGGTAGGGAAAAACAATATTTGAATCAAATTTTACAAACATGATTTTAAAAATTATAAATCCACAGATACTAACCTAAGGAAACCATTAGAAAGATAAACACAAAGAAAATCACACTAATGCATTTCATGACAAATTTCCTGGAAAGGAGTAAAAAGAGAAAATCTTTAAAGAATCTATTCATAAATGATGTTTATAAAGGATCAAAAATTAAACCCACAGATGATGTCATCAAAATGATGACATAAGGCATGCCCTGAAAAAAACCCTTCTCAGAGATTCAACAAATAAAAGGAATAAATCCCACTTTTTAAAAACTGGAGGACAGTAGAGATTAGAGGACTCCACAAATGCTCAACTGAAGAAAAAGAAAAACATCAGGGGAAAACTTCCATCCCGACCCTGACCCACACCCTCTCCATCACTTGGCCCCATGCAGCTTGGGAGATGCTCAGAGGCAGCAGCCCAGCCCCCTCCCACTTTCCACTGGGGGCTGCAGAGTCACTCTAGCAGCAGTGGAACCCATACATATCCAGGCACAGGGACCCAAGTCCACAGAGACCCAGGTGGAACACACACTGCTGAGGAGTGCTGCATACCAAAGGGTCCCCAGGAGGAAAAGAAAAATAAAAGAAAACAGGAGACTGCAGTAAGCTCGTGCAATCCAGTTTCTTCTGAATGGAACACCTAAACCGAAACGGACATTTCTGGAGTGACCCCATCTGGCTCTACGGAGTAGGATACCATAATGGGGAAGAAACCAGAGGCAGAAAAGGCTCAAAGAGAAAAAATAAAGGGATGGGGGGAACTAAACTGAACTGCTGTAAGACAGGATGGTCCCAGAATTAAAAGTACAAGGAAAATGAGGCACTGAGTGAAAGAGAGAATTTAAACTACTCCTAGGAGATAGGGAGAAAACTTTGCACAAAAACAGACAGAACAGATCAAGATTCCCAGAGAAGTAACAGAGAAAAGGAAGTTTTCTCCTAGAGGTGTAACAATTACACAAGAAGTACAATCTTTAAAATTATACCACATAACTAGGGCAAGAATCAGATGGAGGGTTGAGAAAATTGGATCAAACACAGGTTTTCTAAAGGTGTAGTATAAGTTAAACCAAACATCAAAGAAAAACCTTAATACACACAAAAAAAAGGCATAGTTCCTGATAATGGACATGCAGAATATAAAGTGGTAAAGTGAGGCAAAAACACATAAAAACAGGAAACAGAGGGATATGGGAGCAGAGAACATGCAGGCTTTTGAAGCTAAGTTGGTATCTTTTCAAATTAGTAGGTCATAGATGTAGGTTGTGTAAAATAAACCCCAAGGTAATGACAAAGAGAATTTTAAAAATAAGAAGAAATGAGGAAGGGATCAGTCAGATACCCAAAAAAGATCAACTATACAGAAAAGGAGGTTGAAATGAAGGAAAAATGAGACACAAAAAAAAGATATGACACAAAAACCCAAAGGACAAAATGGCTGAAATAAGTACTGCCGTTATAGTAATAACACTGAAGGTTAATGGATTAAACACACCAATCAAAAGACACAGCATGGCAGAGTGGAAAAAAAAAGTAGGATCCAACTATATGTTGCTTACAAGAGACTTACCTTAGACCCAAAAACACAAATAGGTTGAAAGCAAAAATTTGGAAAAATATATTCCATGCAAATAGTAACCAAAAAGCTGGCATAGCTAGACTAATACTGGACAAAATAGACAAAACCATTATAAAGTAAAAAGCCATTATAAAGGACACTATATAGTAATAAAAGGGACAATCCCCCAAGATGAAATAACAATCATAAATATTTAAGCACCTAACCACGGTGCCCCAAAATACGTGAGGAAAACACTGGCTAAAATGAACAACCAAGACCATAAACTTCCTGAAGAAAATGAAGGAAGGCATCTTTGAGATCTTTGGTTGGGCAATGGTTTCTTGGACTTTATACCCAGAGCAAAGCACCTAAAGAAAAAAACAGATAAATGAGACCTTCTCAAAATTAAAAAAAAAAAAAAACCTTTGTGCATCAAAAGGCTGTCATGAGGGGAGTGGGTGTAGCTCAGTGGTTGAGTACCTGCTTTGCATGTACGAGGTCCCAGGTTCAGTCCCCAGTATCTCCTAAAAAAAAACAAATAAAATCAACAACAAAAAAACAAAGACTGTTATGAAAGTGAAAAGACAATCTACTCAATGGGAGAAAGTATTTGGAAATCACATATTCAATAAGTGTTTAATGTCCAGAATATATAAAGAAGCCCTACAACTCAACAATAAAAAGACAAAAACCCAATTAAAAATGGTCAGAAGACTTGAATAGACATTTCTCCAAAGGGGATATACAAATGATTAAAAAGCACAGGAAAAGATGCTCTACATCAGAAGCTATTAGAAATGCCAATCAAAACCACAGTAATATATCATTGCCCACTCACTAGAATGGTTACTATTACAAAAAAAAAAAAAAAAAAAAAAAAAAAAAAAAAAAAAAAAAAAAAAAAAAAAAAAAAAAAAAAAAAAAAAAAAAAAAAAAAAAAAAAGTGATAGTATGGGGAGAAATAGGAACACTCACTCATCAATTGTAGCAAATGTTCCACACCAACGCAAGGTGACATTTCACAGGAACTCAAGACATACATTTTAGAGTTTTTAAACATGGTCCCAACTATTCTAAAAAGTATTCTAAAAGAATACTTTTGTTTAACTGCCAACTTCCTTCTACTGTGGTATATGATACCATTACAAAGGTGAAATTTGGAGAATTTTTAAATCTTCAAATTTTGACTAATTTATTATAAGCAGAACATGGATTTCCTCAAAAAAAGACAATTTAACTATAATCTCAAAAGCATCCTACTAAGGGTTACAACTGTGACAGGGGAGGACCCTTTGTGTGGGGTGTCAGTGAAGGGGGATATATGGGAGGAGGTTCACCTGGGCATACTTATAAAGCATATAAATGTGTTCAAATGTTCATGGGGCATTGTCACAGTGGTGGAGATTCACACAATGACAAAAAGAATATTGAATTCCCATCCTGGGGAGCTCTGCCACATTCTCTGGTGAAACAGCAAGAATCCCTCAAGTACAGAGGCAATGGCTAGTGACAGAGGATGGTCCATTGATGGGCCCTTGATATTAATGACTGTGCTTATGAACTTTTACTCTTGAAATTGAAACTCAGCATAGTATTATAGGGTGCCTAAGTGTTACCTCCTGAGAGCCTCCTTGTTGCTCAAATGTGGCCTCTCTCTAAGCCAAACTCAGCACATAAATGCAATAACTTGCCCCCAGTGTGGGCCATGACTCCCAGGGATGGACCTCCCTGGCACTGAGGGATTACTACCAAGCACCAGCTAGCAATGCAACTGGAAAAAGACCTTGACCAAAAGGAAGAAAAGGTAAAGACAAATGAGTTTATCTAGCTATGAGACTTCAAAGTGAGTTGGGAGGTCATTCCAGAGGTTACGCTTATGCAAATCGCAGTAGGATCTCATTGACTGCTTAATTAGACACTACCCCAAATAGCAGGGCTGCCGAGGGCTCTGGAGACACCCTGGCACTATGGTCAGGGTAGAGAGCTCATGAGTTTGGTGCTTTACCAGTGGGCCCTACTTTGGAGTTTGTGTTCCCCAGTGTGACAGAATTGGACTCAGTTGTGGTTTCCTTACACATGGCTCTTCAGTCCCTTCTATTTGAACCTATAGTTGGTGCTGGAGTTAGTAGGTATACGTCCAAGAGACTTGAATCTTTGGACTGTCCATGTACCAGGTGGGCCATGAGCCTCAACAGAGTTGCAACACTTACTCTCCAGTTCATTGGACTCACCCAGGACAACTAACAAGGAGTTGATGATGGACAACCACCATACCAAGGAACCAAGAGAGCCTACAACTGCAAGCAAGAGAGTCCCATCCATCAGCCATATGAGACTAAAGCCCCCTTTCAATTAGAGGTGGAGTGGGTATCACCATCCCAGAATCCTCAGGATTGGGGAATGAACTATGGACTAGAGTGGACTTACTGGTATTCTACTATAGACTTATTGTGATTCTAGCAATGGAAGAACTTGTATCATTGATGTGAAGGCAGTGGCCACTGGAGGTTCTAAGGTCAGGAAGAGGGAAAACAGATGCAATACAGGGGCATTTTCAGGACTTGGGAATTGTCCCAAATGACATTGCAATGACAGATACAGGCCATTATATAGCTTGCCATAACCTAGAGAATTGTGCGGGAGAGAGTGTAAACTACAATGTAAACTATAATCCATGCTTAGTGGCAATGCTCCAAAATGTGTTCATCAATTGCAATGAATGTACCACACTAATGAAGGATGTTGTTAATGGGGGCAAATGTGGGTGGTGTGGGGAGCAGGGCATATGGGAATTCCCTATATTTTTTATATAACATTTATGTAATCTAAATATTTTTTTAAAAATTTTAAAAAGCATCCTACTAAACTATTTTTCATTTCAAAGTTGATAGTGTATTACAATTTATAGAAGAAGAAAATAGAAGCCATTATAACTATGCTAAAATATGCCTTTCAGAGTTTTATTTGCCCACATTTTGTTTGGTATTAGCAAAAGAGTTATTCCAGAGCCTTAGATTTATTATATGTAAATACTAAAGAGTTTTCTGAGGTTTCTGAAAACCTATATATTGTCTTCATAAATACATAAAATCAGACACTAACCTATTCTCCTTTTGATGGTTAATTGCCAGGTTATTGTGTCAAGTTGTTTGTTCAAGAACTAGCCTAGTTGTTCCTGTGGAGATATTTCATTGAGGGGATTCACATCCACAGTCAGATGAGTTTAAGTAAAGGAGATTGCCCTCCATAATGTGGGTTGGCTCATTTAATAAGGTGGAGGTCTCGAGAGTAAAAGTGGGGGGGTTCCAAGGCTCAGAAGGAATTCTGCCTCAATGCTGTACCTTCCACTTCTCCCCACATACTTGGACTCAAGATTTCATATCCTGCTGGTTCAGTTTCTCTGAAAAACCCACCTAATACACTCCTTAAACACAAGCACATCAATTTATTTCCTGTGATGGTATTTGGGCCAAAATTAAACCACAAAATGAGCAATAATTTAGGTGGAAGTGGTTTCATGAATTTATTCCATTCAAAGCAAATTCTCTTACATCTACCCTGATCAGGGAAAGGACATTTTGGTTAATTAAATTTATTTTGGTGTTCAGAAATTGTCTAAGTACAGTATCCATGTCATAAAAGCTCTGACTTTTATAATAGGAAATAATGATATGACTAAATGAGACCCCTCTCTGGGGGAAAATGCTAAAGAATCCATGATTATAGGTTTTGGAGTGATTTGCATGAAAAATCCAAGTAAGTAGGAGAGGTGGTTGCTTGATGGAGATTTAGGAAACTGGCGTCTTATGATTAGGGGATTAACTATCTGGAAGGGCAGGGATGGACCTGCAAGGTCACGTCCAGAGAGACAAAGTAGGGCAGAGAGAGTTAAACATGAAGAATTGTCAAGCAGGCATCAGAAAACTGAAAACACACACATGAATGACAGTACTGAGGAGTCCCAGCTGAGGAAGCAGCTACCACCCCTAGGACGGAGGGGGAAATGGAAGGGTCCTGAAGAGCCGGAGCGCAGACTCCTGAGGCAGGTGTGCTTTCTGGTGATTGCTGGTACCTCAGGACTCCAAGCACAGACCTCTAAGAAAAGGGCCCAGGCCCTCTGGAGCTGGTGCCGCAGAGGGGGCCTGGCGAGGCCGCTTCTGGCAGGTGGGAAAACGCAGCCTGCAATCAGCTGCTGTGACTGGCACAAGCTGCAGCTGCCAAGGTGAAGAGCCGTTGCTGTGAGGACAATGGCAGACACGGGAAGAAAAGAAGAAGGAACAAGTCTCTCTCCCAACTTTAAACCTGCAGTTTCACTCTAGGGGCCCAGAATGGCAGAGGCAAAGAAGAAAGTAGCTGGTCAAGGAGAAATGGGGTTTGCAGAGTCCCAGCCCCAGAATCACAAAACAAAATACAGAAGTGTGGGTCTGGAGCTGAGAGACAAACTGCATACCAACGCGGTTCACCCATTTCACTACTCAGCAATAATACTCAGCCTCTAGGCTTTGCTAAACATGCATTCAACAAAAAATTCTACAGTTACACAAAACTTTCTCACCCTCTCCCCAAAACAAGGAGATGCAAAGTCCCAGGAGCTCTTGGGCTGTGGTAATTACGCCTCCTCAAATCCAATCACAGTTCAATCCTTTTCTAAGAGAATAAGTGGGAGGAGAAAGAGGAGATGAAATTAATGAATAGTTAATTTCCCAGTGGTTTGTAGTTTTCAGTTTCTTTATTTCTTCTTGATTTCTAGTTTTATTTCATTATAGTCAAATAATGGGGTCTGTGTTATTTCACTTCTGAAGTTTTTGGTTTCATGGGTGTGTCCTATTATATTGTCATTTAAAAGCATTTCTTGGGTGCTTAAAAGAAGGTATATTGTCTATAAAGTTCAATATCTTGTGTGTATGTAATATATGCATGTACATAAATATATGTACATATGTGAATATATATTTGTGTGGTTACATATATGTGTACATGTTTCTATATACAGCTATATTCATAAAATATAAGTATATAATCAAATATGAGTGTGTGTCTTTAACTTAGATATATCCACTTATGCTAGTTAGATCTCATATATCTTATTTTGTTTTTTGCCTGGGCAGAGATGCAAGTTACAATCTTGTAATACAATTTCGTTCTGTTGTGCTCACCATCAGAGATGAGATGGGTGACCACGAGGGGTCTCCCACGTAGTCAAGAGAAGTGACGTCCTCCAGCACCGTGGCATTGTGCAAGGAACTGATGACAGAGTGGCCACCCTCTTCTGCAGGTGAGACAGCCCAAAGCCTAACGGGCGCCTGAGTACGACGGGTCACAGGCTCAGGGCCTGGGAGAACTTTCGGGTTCAGGAAGAACCGGGATATGGTGAGCATTGATGCGCAGTGTGGTGAAGAGTAGAGCAGTTTAGGGGCAACTTAAGGCCATCAGAGGTGGTCCAAAGATGCCAGAGGCATGAGCTCAGGCTGTTAAAGCCTCTAGAGTAAAGGATTCTCTAGGGAGCAGTAAAGGGAATTCTACTGAATTTCAATTTGGACAGATTCCAGAATCTTTTCCAGTAGGGACACTATTCAAAGCGGGCTGATTTGTAAGTAACAACATAAATGAACTAAATGAAATTTGTAAATCAGGAATATATTGCCTCCAGATCTCAAAAAGGACAAAAGATGTTGGCTTTGTTTTAACAGCATGGGTCTTGAGAGGGTCAGCAGATGTTATCTTGACAATGTCAGGGATGGAGTGGACCTCTGATAAGCAAATAAATTTCAGAAATTTAATTGAGGTGGTGGGGCCTTGTACTTCATGTGGGGCAAGAGTCCATCCTTTTTATGAAGTTCTATATCCTGAATGAGTGTATCAACTTAATCTCACAGGAAGATTTCATCAATGTAATTCTGTATGTGTTCCTGGAGAAGGGTGGATTCAATTAAGATCTTCCCTGCAAAATCTGTATGTGATTGTAGGACTGTTGAGATATCCCAAGGGTAGCCAAGCACATGTGTACTGGACCCATTACAATCCTGGTTTGCATGTCCAGATTGATGGCATACACATGCACCAAAAGGGTATGGAAAGGTTTATTAGTCACAAAATGAGGCTTTCGAGGGAGAACAGGCCAAGCTCCCAGGAAAGTGTGAATATGGGTTCAGAGAGCGGGCTAGGAAAATAGACTGGATTGGCATTTTTTGAGATTTCAGGATGGGGCTTCAGTGAGGGCTCACTTGGGGAGACCAGAATTTGCATGGTTTAAACGTCTCACCAGGGCCAAAGGAGGGGGTGCCCAGGCTTTCTCATCAATTTGCCCATATGTGAGATAGAAGGGGGAAGGGGAACAGATGGTTTGAAAGCTGTCAAGAGTTAAATACCAAAAATGGAGTTAGACATTTTATTACAATATCTTACTGTATTTCCTTCAATTTGGACAATATATACTTTGATGCTGTGTTATTTGGTGTATGAAGATTAAGAACAATTTGATTTTTAGTTTACGCTGTAGTCTTTGTCGCGTGAAAGTGCCCCCTCTTTTCATGATAAGTGTTTTTGCCCTCCAATTCAATGCTCTTTGCATTAATAATCCAATTTCTACATTCCTTCTGATTTTCTGGCTTACTTATTTTCTTTAACCTTTTATTTTGGTATTTCTAAAGCACATTGATTTAGGGTGTAGAGGGCTATTTTCTTTTCTAGTGAAATTTGATTTTATTGTTTGATACAATCTAATCATTATTTAATTAATGCATATATTATCAAATTTTTATTTGCTATAAATATGTCCTATAAAGTTTTCTATATACCTGTGATTTGTTTTGTTTGTATGCCTTTGTATTTTTTCTTCTAATAGAAGTTTGGAAAATTTATAGACAAATAGTATTTGTTTACCTTTAGAAATCATGAAATTATAAGTACATCATCTTTCAATTTTTACTTATAAACTTAGAATATGCTAGCTCTTTTCTTTACTAGATAAGGCATTTAGCATTTTTGAACCTTTTGCTACTTCTCTTATCCATCTGATTTTCATAAGGTTATATTTTAATATCAACTTGTAATTGTTTATACAATTTAGATCTTCTAATAATAATTTCAACAAGTAATTGGCATTTGTATTTTTTTTAAATGGATGGTGTACTAACTGCCAGTCCTTGCAAGTCACACTTTTCCATTTAATTTGAGTCATATGCCAATCGGCTGTATTTGCTTGTCAAATATCTTTAAAGGATGGGCTTATTTTGAGTGATATATCCATAAACAATATTCCTTTTATTGCCTTAAAACTTGAATATTACATCTGGATTTTAAACTCTCAGGTTATATTTTCCCAGAGATCATTGCGACACTTCTTAGCAGCACTGGTATTTAGCAAAACCATAAAAATTTGAAGTCATCCTGATTATTTATCCCTTATAGGTGATTAACTGTTTGTTTGTATCTTGTTAGGACCTTTATCTTTATTTATATGCTCATAAACTGATACCAATTTTCCCTGAAATTCACCAAATTCAGGTATTCCTTAGTTACTTAAAATGTAACACTGATTGATACTTTTACCTTTTACTTAGAACATGTTTTTAGAAATTTTAACTAAATTTATTATCCTCCCAATTTATACATTGTTTTTTCCTACCTTATAAATTACATCCTAAACTAAAAAAAGTATTCTTTTTTACAACTGATTTATATACAGTTTATTATTTATACCATTTTGATTTGTATAACTAAATGCAAATTTACTCCTTTCATTGCCATTTATTAGAGTTGAAATTATTATTTTTTAAAGGAGTGAGTTTCTGACACTTGTTACTACATGGATGAGCCTTGAAGACATCACGTTGAGTAAAATCAGCCAGACTCAAAAGGACAAGTATGATCTCACTTATATGAAATAACTGGAATATGGAAGTTCATAGAGTCAGGGTTACCAGGGGCCGGGGTGGGGGCAGGGATTGGGGAATTAATGCTTTGATTAGTTTCTGTTTGGGGTGATGGAAAAGTTGAGGTAATGGATGGTGGTGATGGTAGCACAACACTGAGAATGGGATTAACATCACGGAAGTATATATTTGAAAGTGATTAAGATAAAATTTTAGGTTGTATATATGGCACCAGAATAAAACTTTTAAAAACCAATAGAACTATACAATACAGTTAACCCTAATGTACATTATGGACTATAGTCAATAGTATAATTATAATTATATTGTTTCATTAATTTTAACAAAGTTACCACACTAATGCAAAGTGTTAATAAAAGGGAAAATTAGGTATGTGAGGGAGGTTCATGGGAACTCTGTACTTTCTACATGATTTTTCTGTAAGCCTACAAATTCTCTAATTTAAAAAAATATATTACTTTTTAATTTATTGTTTTATACAGTTGATTTACCTAGTGAAATTATTGTTTTATAAAGATTAGATTTACCTAGACAAATATTTACCCAATTAAATCTTGTTTGTTATTTCTTGCATTTTAAGGGATCCATCAGGTTCATTTTACTTTTACCTGATAAGTATCTGTTAGTAACATAGTAATTAATTCTTTCAGTTTATAATTTTTGGAAAATGTCTGTTTCATAGTTTTACAAGAGCATTATTAAGATATAATTCACAGACTACAAATTCACTCTTTTCAAGTACACAATATAATGGTTTTTACTATATTCACAGAGTTGTGCAACAATCACCTCTCTCTAATTTTAGAACATTTTCACCATCGCAAAAAGAAGCCCCATACCTATAAGCACTAACTCCCCATGTTCTGCTTTCCCCAGGCCCTGGCAGCAGCTAATATGCTTTCTGTCTTTATGGAATTGTCTATTCTGGACATTTCCCATAAATTCAATCATCCATTTGAGGGCTTTTGTGTCTGGTTTTTTTCACTTAGTATAACGTTTATAATTTTATCCATGTGGCAGCATGTACCCATATGTCATCCTTTTTATGGCCAAATAATGTTTTATCTATTCTTCAATATATGGATATTTGGGTTGTTTCTACTTTTTGGCTATTCTAAATAATGCTGCTGTGAACATTTGTGCATAATTTTATGTGCTGATACATCATTTCAAATTTCATGGATAAATACTTAGAAGAGGAATTCTGAGTTACACGGTAACTCTAAGTTTAACTTTTGAGGAAATAGTAAACTATTTTCCAAAGTGGTTCCATCATGTTACAATCACCAGCAACTTACAGGGGTCCAATTTCTCCACATCCTTGCCAACCTTGTCATGAGCTGTTTTATTTTAGCTTTCCTAGTGAATGTGAAGAGACATCTCATTGTGATTTTGATTTTCATTTCCATAATGACTAATAATGTGGAGCATCTTTTCAGGTGTTTATTGGCTATTTGCATATATTCTTTGGAGAAATAGCTATTCAAATCGTTTGGCCATTTTCTTAATTGACTTATTTGTCTTTTCATTGTTGAGTTGTAAGGGTTTTTTTTTTTAATATTTTGGATACATTTCCTTATCAGATTTATGATTTTCAGATATTTTCTCCAACTCTATGGGATGTCTTTTCATTTTCTTAATGGGCAGTGTCCTTTAAAGCATAAAACTTTTTAATTTTGATGAAGTCCAATTTATCTACTTTTTCTTTTGTCACTTATGATTTTGGTATCATGTGTAGAAAACCACTGTCAATCCAACACCAAAAAGATATATCTACTCCTATGTTTTCTTCTAAGGATTTTATGGTTTTTTAGGATGTTTATCCTATGTCAGTAATTAGTGTAGCTATATAGTAAATTTTGAAATAAAAATTTGTGTGACTCCTCCAACTTTGTTCTTCTTTTTCAAGACTGTTTTGACTATTCTAGATATCTTGTATTTCTATTTGACTTTTAAGACCAGCTTGGTAAAAAAATAAACAAAACAAAACAAAACAAAAACAGTGAATTTGATAGGGATGCACTGAATCAGCTTAGGAAGTTGATACAGTTAAATCCTCTGATCCATAAGCATGGTATATCTTTCCATTTATTTAGGTCTTCTTTCATTTCTTTGAACTATGTTTTGTAGTTTTCTGTGTACAAGTCTGTTCTAGTTTGCTAGACTGCTGAAATGCAGATACAATGAAATGAATCTGCTTTTAACAATAGGAATTTATTAACTTAGAAGCTTACAATTTTGAGGTTGAGAAAAATGTCCAAATCAAGACATCATCAGGCAATGCTTTCTTCTCAAAGACAGGCTGCCTACGATTCTGTCCCATGGCAAAGAACGTGGCAGTGTCTGCTGGTCCCTCCATCTCTTCTGGGTTTCATTGCTTTCAGCTTCTTGCTTCTATGTCTGTCTTTGTTGTTGTTGTTTTCTTCCTTTGAATTTCAGTCTCTTATAAAGGACTCCAGTAAGAAGAAAGACCCACCTTGAATGAGTGGGTCACATCTTAAGATCCTACTCACCAAAAGAACCTACTTACAATGGGTCCACACCCACAGGAATGGATTAACTTTAAGAACATACTTTTCTGCATACAGCTTCAAACCATCACACATCTTAAATTTATTCCTAACTTTTTTCTTTTTGATACTATAATAAATGTTTTCTTAATTTTATTTTCAGATTTGTCATTGCTAGCGTATAGAAATATAATGAATTTTTATATATTGAACTTGTATCTTGAGACATTGCTGAACCCTTTTATTAGTTCTAGTAAGGTAGAATTTACTACCTTTTTACCCTGTCATTTGACATTGTTTACTATGTCTGTCTTTTTATTTTTTCTCTACTTCCATTACTGCCTTCTTTTCTGATAAATGGATATTTTCCAGTGTACCATTTTAATTCACTTATTCTTTCTTGTACTATAATTTTGAGTTATTGCCTAGCAGTTGCCTTGGAGATTTCAATTAACATCTTTAACAATCTAATTTGAACTAATTGCAACTTAATTGCAATAGTATGCAAAAACTTTTTCCCAATATAGCTTTGTTCCTTCCCCCACTTCTTTGTGCTATTATCATACAAATTACATCATTATACATTAAAGCCCATTAATGCATATTTTTAAAAGTATTGCTTTTTGCAGTTGTCTTTTAAATTAGAAAGAAGAAAATAAAAACAAAAATACATTTGTAATGTCTTTTTTTTTTTTTACCTATGTACTCTTTATTTCTTTATGTGGATTCAAGTTACTGTCCTTTCATTTCGGCCTCAAAGACTCCATTTGATATTTTTTCCAGGGTATATATACTAGTGCCAAATTTTCTCCATTTTTGTTTATCTAGGAATATCATAATTTCTCCTCTCTTTCAAGGACAGTTTTTCTCCATATAGAATTTTGAGCTAATAATCTTTTTCAAAACTTTGGGTAAGTTATCTCGTTACCTTTTTTTTAAAGATTTATGTTTATTTACTTATTTATCCCCCCACCCCCTTGCTGCTTGTGCTCACTGTGTCCATTTGCTTTGCATTTTTCTGTGTCTGTTTGTCTCCCTTTTCTTGTGTCACTGCACCGCATGGGCAATCATCTCAATGCACCATGCAGGCCGGTTTGCCTTCACCAGGAGGCCCCAGGAACCAAACTGGGGACCTCCCATATGGTAAATGGGAGACCAACCAATTGAGCCACAGCCACTTCGCTCTCATTACCTGCTTGCCTGCATGGGTTTCTGATGAGAAGTCAGCTGGTAATCTTATTGAGGCTCCCTTGGACATGATGAGTCACTTTACTCTTACTGCTTTCAATATTCTGCCTTAGGATTTGATAATTTTACTATAAGGAGTCTAGATGTAGATTTCTTTGAGTTTATCTCTTGCAGCTTATTGAGCCTTTGAAAATGCAAGTTAGTATTTTACGTCATATTTGGGGAAACTTTGGCTATTATTTATTCAAACATTCTTTTTGCTGCTTTCTTGGGGAATCCTACTATGCATGAGTTGGTATGCTTGATGGAGTCCCACAAGTCTCTGAAGTTCTGTTAGTTTTCTTCATTTTTTTCTTTGTTCTGTTCCTCAAATTAGATTATTTCAATTGATCTAACTTCAAATTCACTTATTCATTCTTCTGCCAGTTCAAATCTGCTGTTGAAACCCTATTGTAAATTTTTATTTATTTATTTATTTATTTTTAAAGATTTATTTATTTTTATTACATATCTCCCCTTCCCCCCGCTGTGGCAACACGCCGAGACTGGTCACTGCGCAGGCGCGGCTTTCCCCGCTTGTGGGCGGCTTGTGCTTCCATTCACAGCCGGCTCTCAGTTTGCGGGTGGCTGGCTGCGCTCCGGACCCGGGCGACCTGCCCTGCCCGTGGCGGCTTTTGCCCTGTGTGTGGCAGCTTTTTGCCCTGCCCACGGCGGCTCCGGCCCGCCTATGGCGGCTTGCCATTCTCAAGGCGGTCTGCCCGCTAGGAGAGGTCCCCGGGAACCGAACCCGGGGCCTCCCATGTGGTATGCCGGCGCCCTATCCACTGGGCTATCCAACCGGTCCCTGTAAATTTTTAATTACCTTTATTGTCCTATCAAACTCCAGAATTTCTATTTGATTCTTTTTTATAATTTTCCATGCTTTTATTAACAGTCGCCATTTGGTGAGACATCCTTTTTATACTTTCCTTTAATTCTTCAGGCATGGTTTCTTTTAGCTCTTTGAACATATTTATAATAGCTGCTTTAAAGTATTTTGAAGTAAGTCCAATGACTGAGCTTTCTCAGGGACAGTTTCTATTGACTGTTTTCTTTTTTTCTCCCCCTGGTTTTGGGCCATACTTCTCTGTTTCTTTGAGAAACTTTTTTGTTGTTGAAAACTGAATATTTTAAACCATATACTGTGGCAGTTCTGGAAATCAGAATTCCCCTAGGGTTACTGCTGCTTTTTGTTAATGTGGTGGTATATTTTTGTTTAGTGACTTTCCTGTACTTAGTTGGGAATGTCTGTACTCTTTATCATGTGCAGTCACAGAAATTTCTGCACAGTTAGCTTAGTGGCCAGCTAATGTTTAGACAGAGATCTCCTTAAATGCCTTGAACTAATGAAGCCTTATATTTTCTTCTATATTTTCCATTCATTTCTCTCTCTCCTCATATCATTATGGATATTTTCTTTAACTTAGCTCTATTTTCTTAAACAATTTCTTCAGGTGGTTCTAATTAGCTGTTAACCTATCCATTGTGTTCACAATTTCTGAAAATTTTTTTTTTTTTTTTTTATAATTTGGCAGGAATAATGTGGAATGAAAAATGTATTTTTAAATACATTTTTAACTTTTTATTTTGAA
>PVKH010016474.1:0-15725 GCA_004027955.1 Chaetophractus vellerosus
TTTTGTATGATCATGTATCATTCAGGAACTGTAAAGATGAGAGGGTTGTCTATGGCCTGAACTGTGATCTATGGCTGATGGCAAAGCCCCAAAATGTGCGTAACTATTAGAGGCGTTATGCCACACTTAGGGATGTGCATGTGGGGGGTTGTGGTTGGGGTGGGGGGTGGTATATGGGTACTCCTGGAATCTCTGGTAACATTCATGTAATCAATGTATCCTAAAAATGTATATAGATATATAAAAAATAAATAAATAATTAATTTAAAAAAAAGATGTAGATAAATTCTGCACTTAATCAAGCATTTTAAATGTAGCCAACATAAATGTCACTATAAATGTTTTGCTAGATATAGACATCTTCAATTCTTGAGACTATATTTAATATATTTTATATATATATTCATATTCTATGATAAGTTTAGGTTTCTAGAATATTGCCTTTCCTTTAATTTTCCTCTTCCTCCAATTAACTCTGATAGCTTCCAAATTTCAGCGAAGGATTTGGCATCCATTGCTTCTTTCCCTACATTCATTTCCTTGGGGAACCCATTCATGGTCATGCTTTCAACAACCAACTGGGGTGAGTACGGCTGACTTCCAATTCTACCCAGCTAAGGCAAATTTCTCACCCTGAGTACAGTGACCTATCTTCATTAAAATATCTGTATGGTGTCTTTAGCTGGATATCTCACTACCAGCTGAAATAATCTGGGATAGCATCTGAATTCTTCATAGCGAGTACGCAGAGTTCTTTCATCACTAGTATAGAGAACATTGCCAGAGCTGAGCTCATCTTCTTAATGTCCACATTGATTGTCCTTCTCATAAGCTAACATTGTTTCATACCTGGACCACTCCAATAGACTCTGTCAAAATGATAGTATACCCAGTGCATAACTTTCACAATAGCTTGCTTCAATCCTCATTTCATATCATTGCATTTCTTGAGAAGTCTACCCTTTGGCTGCCATAGATCATCTATAATTTCTATGTATTTTATTCATTACCCTAAATACATCGGTGGCCGTCCCAAGTATTCCCATTGTACTTATACTTCTATGAACCCATGTCTACTACACTGTATCATAACTGTTGGTGGTAGAAGGTAGATTAGTGGCCCACCAAAGTGGTCCACATCCTAATTTCTGGAACATGTGAAAAAGGTCTTTGAAAATGTGATTAAGTTAAGGATCTTGAGATGGAAAGAGTATCATGATTATCTGGGATGTGGGGGTGGGTAGACTATGACTACAAGGGCCCTTGTAAGAGGGAGGTGGGAGTATAAGAGAAAGAGAAGATGTGAAGGCAGAGGTCAGAGAGAGAAAGAGATGTGAAGATGTTAGGATGCTGGACTTGAAAATAAAAGACAGGACCATGAGCCAAGAAAAGCAGGCAGCCACTGGAAGATTAAAAAAAAGGCAAGGAAACATATTCTTCCCTGGAGTCTCCAGAATGAACAGACCCCAGCTGATACTTTGATTTTAGCCCTTTGAAACCCATTTTGGTCTTCTGACCTCTACAACAGTAAGATAATAAATTTATTCCACTAAATTTGTGGCAATAGGAAAGTAATATACTAGTTTGTCTTTTCCTTTTACTAGAATATGGGTTCCATGAAGGTAAAGGTCATATGGAGCTTATTTATTATCTAACACTAAAGAGAATCTAGCATGCCAGGGCACTGAATCAATATTTGTTGAATAAATACATTTTTAATGTTCCAAACATGGATTGATTATCTCTGTGCCTGATCTTTATTTTCATTATGTGCCCCTGCCTGTAAAATTCCAAAATACCTATCAGTAAAATTTCCAAAGCTTCTCTCAAAGTCTCTAGATCAAAATGTATATTCTCCAACAAGCCTTACTGGATGAGCCCTTTTAATTTATTTCTCAGCACTAAAGTTCATATTTTCCCTTGCCCTTATTATCTTTTATTTGTTAATGTTTAGGGGGAATTGTAGCCACTCGTTTCCTGTGACTACATTTTTTTTAGGAAGCACGGGGGATTGAACCCGGGACTTTGTATATGTGAGGCAGATGCTCAACCACTGAGCTACATCCGCTCCCTGCTGTGACTGCATTTTATCTCTTTCCATAGGAATTAATTTTTTCAAACCATATTCCATATTATCTACTCTTTTAAACCACCTAATATAATTTTAGTAATAATACAACTTCCAAATAAGGTTTTATTTTTTGTTTTTTTAAGGAGCTACCAAAGAAATGTTGAGGTATTTTTTTGGGGGGAGGGGGCAAGGGATGTATGGTATGTTCTCCTTCCTTTAATGTAGCTCTGTAGCTTGCCCCAGGTCCCTCAAATTATCTTGGGTGTTTTATTCTACTCTCTTTCTCTGAATTTTAAAGGTTGGGTATGTAACTTTCCAGGTTTCCAACAAAATATTTTAAAAGCTACGTTACCAAAATGACGGATTTCAGGAGATGTTTAGTTAAAATATTCAGTGGTTATTAAGCATATCAGCTTTCCTTTACTATTTAACCCCAAACTAGAAACACTAGAATTATTTCACAGTACCCTTGACAATGCCACAGTTCATAAAGCACTGGAGGGAAAAGATATCAGGTGACTAGTGATGCATGGAGTACAGAGGTGGCTATAAATATCAAAGGTGAGTTTGTCATAAAGAACTAGATTTATAACACAAATTATCCTTGTGCAAGAAATACACATAAACTACTGTGCTATTATGTTACACATGGATTATAGTAGCATAGTTGCAAACTAAATTTAGAAAGGCTTGCCAGTTTTTGTTCCAGTTACCAAAAACCAAATGCCTGCCTTTAAATATTGCTTTAAAAAGCCATCAGGGGAGCGGATGTAGCTCAGTGGTTGAGTGCCTGCTTCTCATATACAAGGTCCTGGGTTCAATCCCCAGTACCTCCTTAAAAAGAAGCCATGAGGAAAGAATAATATTTTAATTACAGATTTAGAACTTTCATCATGATCATATGAAAGGATCTATATTATCTGTATCATCTCATCTCTATTATCTATTTATCTAATCTTCATTAAATATTGTCTTCTGGGGGTCATGAATGAAAAAATCTGCATGTTGCATTTATCTTGTATACTGATTATTATATCATCTTTATCCAATGACTCAAGAAAACAAAATTACTATATTTGAACAAAGGACAGGAAAAAAACAAATTATTTAGGTCACAATTAAGAGTTCTATTTTTATTAGAGCTTTGCAATAATCTTCTTTCATAGCCCCAGGAAGAAATTTGTGAATTTACAAAGCATAATTTTGTTTTATGTGGATAAACTCCTGTTTAAAAAAATTAGAAACCATTGTATGAAACTATGAATATTAAACAAAAAGCAAGATGTGATTTGCCATTAGAGAGAAATTAAGTTCCATACCAAAAATAAAAGTGTGAGTTTGTAACTATCTATAAATACACTAGTTATCAAATACCAGACAAAAAAATGACTTGTTTAAAATTGCTTAACTAGGAAGAATGCTTATAAAATGTCCACCCAAAATATCTGGTGTAATTATTTATTAGGACTCTAAGGCTGAAAAATCTGATTAGACATTTCCTAAAAACAAATGTGATTCAAACCCTTGGCATTTTGCAACCATGCAAATTAACTGTGGCCTAAATTAGTTTAAATAAGAATCTGAAAGTGTAAAGCATCAAAATCCAAGAAGTGTTTTCTCTTTTTCTTTTTAATTAGCAGATGGGCAGGGCTAGAGTTCGGAGTGGAGAGAATATGAGACTCTGATTTCACATTACTGTTACTTTTGGTCTAACCAGTCAAAAGGATACTCAAAGAGTATACTCTAAGAGAGAGAAAGGGAGAAGCATAATAATAAAAGATTGGTGGATACAGCCACATGTAGCCTCAGAAATGAACACATATTCTATAAGGTGTACAAATTTACTATCTCAAATGACTGAAATCAAAGGAAAATACACCTACCTCTTATCTTTTTTACTCCCTCAAATCCAGTTTAATGGTGTGTACTTTCCTAGCATATATTTCATGAAATAGAAGACAAAAATATAATTAGGCTCTTAATATGATCTTTTTAAAAATAAGGTGAATATAATTTAATTTGCTGCCTTATATTTGATCTCTACTATTACTTCATGCCTGAACAAGAAAGTTGTTATATTGTTTAGAAGATTAGACTCTTCTTAAGGAGACCATTCTTGGCTTGGGATCTAGGCATATGTTTAGGATTACCACTCAGAAGATTCTAGAATCCATTTAACTTTCTACCTCATTAATTGCTTTTACTAGTACAAATTTAGAAGCACTAGCAGTTATTCTTTCTGGATGAAAGGTAATCAGATTTATAAAAATCTCTATTACAGTTTTTCTTTAGTGTCATACAGTGGCCTTTGGATAGGAATCTACATTTCCATGGAGAAAAGATAGAAAATGAATTGTCACCTTATAGCACTGAAGTGGACTGGTAATAAAATAAATAGGAAAAGAATATTCACATGATTTCAAGCTATTTTATTTAAGATGCAAAAAATATTCTCACTAAAATTTCCTTAGTTTGAAGAACCAAAAAGTCATTCTATTCTGAATATTTACTTTGCCTGTATTAAATAAGATTTGAAAATTGTGTGGAAAATAGACATTTAACTTATTTTTTGCTATTATTTGTCACAATATCTCAGAACACTGTCCATTCACATTTTTTATCATCTAGTATCAATATTTCACTGAAGAAATTATTTTGGCTGCATTTAGCTCAGGTTATTTCATTGTCAATTTAAAATTAATGTGTTTTGCAAAAGACTTGCTCAGGAAAAAAAATTCAATCAAAAGTAAAGAATAGACTCTTCATAAATGGTAGCTCTGCAAAGCAACTATCACTATACATTTTGCATAGACCAATAAATAAAACCGATCTTATCCTACCCATGTTACAGCTATATCTTTCCTTTTGAAGTTGAAAGAGGAGCAATTGTGGGCATGAATTTTATTTATTCACCACTGAGTAGTTTCCATGTTTTCCAATTTCTGTTCTTGATTTTTGCATTTTCTTCATCTGAGAGCAATGAAAGCATTGTTTATATAAGTCCAACCTAGTTTTATTGACACCACTTTTGGCCTCTTTCAGAGGTTGTAAAATCTCACACAAGCATATTATAAATCTTTACTGCCAAATATATAGTTGAGGAACAGTGTTGACTATACTGAATTGAACAAGGCCATTGTTTCATTCAAATGCGATCCTTAATTTGACATGATATTTCTAATGAAGACAGACAGGTGCAGGGTAAGTGTTCAATAAGTTATTTTTAATTGACATGTTATATTTTAGCATGTATGGCTTCTTTTGCATGGGAGCAAAAGAAATCATAATGCATTTTGTGACCAATTTAATGGGAATTATCAAATAGGTCATATTGAGGTTTGTTTCTCCTTTCTGAGTTTCAGTGGGATAAAGTCTCTTATTTTCAACTCAACTAAAATTGTGTCATAACGAATCATGAAACTATATGCTTATCATGCAGGACAGAACCAAACAGACTTTGTTGCCTGGACAAGATAGAATTCACTCACAATTAAAGGGAACATGATTGAGAGTTTTAAAAAAGTGAAATCAGTATAATCAAATTACTTTTGAATCTGGGGCATTTTTAGATGCCTTCGTTGTAGTGGTTAGTGAATATATGCTTCTAAGGTTTTAGGGTAGGGTGAGATAGTGTTGGGTGTCATCCAGCCAGGCAAATTTTGGAGGTTAAGTATAATTGGGAACGTGGTAGCAATTTATGAAGTCATTTCTGGATCTATGTAAGACCATTTTTTCTTCAAATAAAACATTTTGAATAAAATCACATTAGGTAGAGAAATTTAGAATATGCATATGGAAACTTTTAGTCTTTTTGAAAATTAACCTCACCAAAAATGCTAAAAGCCATTAAAAACCAACTAAAGGCAAATGGATATCAAGCCATTGAAATATTTGCCTGAAACAAATATACATTTTTACTTCTACTACTTCCTCAACTTCTATTCTAGTCAACATGTACTTGGGGTGACTATTGACCTTCTCACTGTTTTACCTTCATTTTTTCATACCATGTAAATTATGCATGTGTTCTGGTTCATCAGTGGTCCACACCAAGCTGTCCTTGTGTGCCAATGAACAATCACTCAATTAAGAAATAGGAAATCTTGAATCTAGTATCAACTCTATCACTAACTTGCCATGCAACTTTAGTAAAATTACTCAGCCTATTGGTTTTCTTATATAAAAAGTCAGGGAATGGTATTCAATGATCTCTAATTGTCCTTGAAGTGCTAATAAGTTATGACCATATGAAAGCTCCATGAAGACTTTATAGATTACTCTAGCCAACAATGTTTGCTCCTTTGCACTCAACTGTTTTTCTCTATTGAATTGACTTGAAAAGTATTCATGTTTCCTTACCTCATCTTTATGATGAGTATAGTATTTTCATTTTTAAATTTTATTGATTAGGTTTATTTGTACTCTATGTTGCTAACCAACTTGTAAACTCCATGGAGAAATGATACACATTTTACATTTTGTCGCACATTCTTCTTCTGCATCTTTTTCTTTCTCTCCCAGTTGACTTCTAGTAACAACTAAAATATTGCATATAACACGTATTTTATAAACATATATATATATTTTTTTCAGAGGTACCAGAGATTGAACCCGGGACCTCATACATGGGAAACAGTCTCTATAAACATATTGTATTACTTAATCAGTTCCCACGGTAATCACCAAAACCAGAAATTCCAATAAAATAAAAATATATATTGTGAAATACCCAGATTTCAGGATTTGAATTTTTGAAATAAAAGAAGTACAAGGAAGGAGTCTTTGGTGCTGGTGACGATGCCAAAAATTTTCTTATTCACCGATTTCGTAAAAAAGGAAACAGATCAATGAGTATGGTTAAACCCAAAGTCCATTGACAACATCTAAAATAAAACTGGATAACAAGGTTTCCTTACGAATCTTGAAATATGAAGAGACATGGAAAACTACCATCATATAAAAGAAAAGTGAGGCATCACTATTCATTTAGAAGGAAGTAGAGAAAACGCAGCCGGGCTTCTGACAGTCCTGAGAACAGTAGACCCCACAAATGCCAAAGGTTATTCCTTAGAAACACAGCAGGCCATATTAAGAACCACAGTCAAATTTAAAAGATCCGATTTGAAGATGGTACAAACTCACAATGATGCCATAAGGTCTGAAGGTGCTGAAGCAGTCTGGGTCTCATAAATTCTCAAAACTAATAAACTACAGCTTGTTTCCCAAAACCTGCACTAACTGCTCATAGTAGAATCTAAAATAAGAAGCATAGGGACAAAAGGCCTAAGAATAGAGACGGTGCAGAGAAAAATGGTGAGGTTATTAGAAAACACAGATCCCAGAAAATACAATTGCTTTTGGGGGGTGGTGGGGAGAGGACAGAAGAATAAATTCTAGAACTGTGAAGCTAAAATAGTTTCTCTAGCTCACTGCTTCCTCATAAAAATCTGGGAAAACCCATTTTCCTTAAACATGACCATAGAATTTGAATTATGTTTCCTAACAAGTACAGGTCCTTAATCTTTATCTTTGTGGATGTGAAGCCATTATAAATAGGACATCATGAGGATATCATTTGTAGTTAAGGTGTGGCCAAATGAAGCAGGGTGGTTCTTAACCCAGATTACTAGGAGCTTTATAAAAAGAACCCAGAAGTCACAGCAGTGAGAAAGGAAAGGATAGAAAGCAGAGATGCAAGACAAGGATTGCCAGCAGCCAGCACCAGAATGTACAGATTCCAGGAGAAAGCAAGTCTTGCTGATATCTTACTTTTGGACTTCCTTGAGCCACAAAATCATGAGCCAATAAATTCCCATGTTGTAAGTCAAAGCCAGTCTGTAGTACATGTGACAGCAGAACAGAAAAACTAAGATCATGACCGACATGAAAGAAATGGTATTTTTACATATTATAAACTTTATTTTTAAAGTGGTTTCATATTACAAAATGGTTACACCGAAAGTATAAGGAATTCCCAAATACTCCACTCTTACCCCCTCCCCCATCTTCCCCAATAATAACATCTTGCAATTGCATGGTCCTTTTTTTAAAATTGATGAATAAATATTGAAGCATTGCTACTAACCAAGGTCTATAGTTTACACAGTGATTTACACTTAATTCCAATGCCCTAAAAATGCCCTATGTTCCACCTATTATTCCCTCCCCTTCCCCCTCAGAACCTCTGGTAATCACTACCTTTATATCACTGTTACATGTTCTTCCATTACTACAATATTAATAAGTTTATGTTGTCCATGGTTGTATTCCCCCCTTATGTTTGTTCATTCCACCACCTTGAGGATTTGGGGATGGTGATGCCTGCTCTGCCTCAGATTGAGAGGAGGCCTAGATCTTATGGGACAGATGGAAGGAATTGTTTTGCTAGGAGTTGTAGATACTGTTCTTTTGGGATGGGCATTGTCCATCATTTTTTTAGTGTCCTCTGCAAGTCGACAAACTGGAGAGTACGTGTTGCAGCTCTGCTGAGATTCAGGGCTCAATCGGCATATGAACAGACTGAAGATTTAAGTCTCTGAGACATATATTTAATGGGCATAGTGCTAATTATCACCTCAAAATAAAGGAGGTAGAAGAATCATGTGTAGGGAAATTATAAATGAGTCTAACTCTGTTATATTTGGGAAATAGGCTGTCATATATTCCAAGGTAAGGCCCACCAACAGGATGCTGATTTCATGGGTTTGTGTGCTTTGCCTATTGTATCTGGATGACTCTAGAACCCTCAGGAGCACTCCTATTTGAGGGTTTTTTCACAGTGGCAGTTTTTGAGATCGGAGACATGCAGAAGTGTAATCTTTAGGAATGAGCTCCTGACTCATTTTGAAATCTTTCAGCCATAAAAACTCTTTTGTATTTTGTTTCCCCCTTGTGGTCAAGGTCTTTTTCCAAATGCATCACTAGTTGATGCTTAGTATTAATTCCTCTGTGCCAGGAAAGCCCATCCCTGGTAGTTATGTCCCATGCTGGGGGACAGGGAGAATAGTAGTGCATATATTTGCTTAGTTTGGCTTAGAGGGAGGCCACATTTGAGTAACAAGGAGGTTTTCAGGAGGTAACTCTTAGGAAATAGTTACTATTCGGCTCAGTTTCAATTTTACAAGAATAAGGTTCATGGTTACATGCTTTATTTTTTATTTTATTTTATTTTTTTGTTACATACCCCCCCCCTTCTGCTTGCTCTTGCTGTGTTTATCTTTTTGCATTCTTCTGTGTCTGCTTTTGTCTCTCCCCGTTGCGGCGATGTGCCGAGTCAGCCCACCATGCAGATGGCCTGCCCCGCTCGTGGGTGGCTCTGTTCTGTTTGCGGGCAGTGGCTCTGCTCCATTTGCAGGCAGCTTGCCCTGCCCGTGGCAGTTTTGCCCTGCCCATGGTAGCTTTTTGTCCTGCCCATGGCGGCTCTGCTCCACCCACGGTGGTTTTGCCCTCTCAAGGTGGTCTGCCCGCTTTGGAGAGGTTTTCAGGAACCAAACCCAGGGCATATGAACAGACTAAAGATTTAAATCTCTGAGACATATATTTAATGGGCATAGTGCTAATTATGTGGTGAACCGGCACCCTATCCACTGGATTGCAGCCGGCCCCCGGTTACATGCTTTAATATTGAGCGCTTGACATACTGGTTTGTTTTCTTTTATTTTGCCTATGTAGTTAAGAGATTCTTGCCTCTCTATTTGAGAATACAGGATGGGAGTTTAATATTTTATTGTTTATTGTTTTGGGCCTCCACCTACTTCCTCTGAGTGTTGGCTAGACCTAGAGAGACACTGCCAATGGATAGAATACACTTTCAAGATTAGGTTACAAAAAGAGAGTGGCTGACTTCTGTTAAACAAAGTTGGTAGCATAAGATGTTCCAGGGTTCTGCGCCCCTCCCCCCCAAATCTTTGAAAAACTAGCATATATGACAGAGACATATTACTCAAAACTCCAGAAAAACAGTTAAAGGGTTACAGTAACTGAGTGAGTGTTGAATCAAGAAAATGGAACTTAAAACCAGTAGAAGAAATTCATTGTGCCCTTGTTGGCTCTTCCCTGACACCCTTCCCAATAAAGTATAGAGCTGGCTTGCACTCCCACTATGGGTCCCTGGCCCTGTTCTAGAAGGAGCAGGGTAACCTTTACCCACATAGTGGGGTACCTGTATATCAGTGTCAATCTATCAGGCAGCAGTCAGAAAGACTGAACTTGGACACTCTTTCTGGCTCACCCTCACAGAACTTGCTGTGCAAGCAGAAATAAATTATGGAAAGCTAAAGCAGTTTAAGAAACAATTAAATCAAAGCTGCCTGGGGTAAAGGATTACTGGCTTTAAGAAATACAGTAGAGCATCTGGGGAGGGAGGGAAATCTATTTCATAGGGAGTAGATGAGGCATTTGGGTTCCCATTAAAGAGGTGCTTCCTAAGGCAAGCCCAGGAGAAGACACAGACTCAGAAAAGACAGAGAGGACCCCACACTTTGCCTCAAGCTGATCTTCTTGATAGGAGAACTAAATTCTGAAGGAAAGCAAAAGTTAAAATTGAGCCAATTTACAAAAGACTGTGAAAATTGCTTGCTTGCTTTAGTTTGTTTGTTTTTGTTAGCTCCTGGCACTCAAAGAAATCTGTTATATCACTAGCTGGATACAAACTAGCTGGATTTAATACATTAAAATATTAAAATTTACAGTGTGCAAAAAATGATTACAAGACAATTAAACAGGAAGTGATGACCCATCCAAAGGAACAAGATAGAACTTCAGAAACCAGCAATGAAGAAAACCAAATTTTGGACATAATGGATAATGAGTTTTAAAAAAAAACTCAAAGAGATCAAGGAAAACATGGAGAAAGAATTAAAGGTTTGCAGGAAAACGATGAATAAACAATATAAGAATCTCAAAAAAGACATAGAAATTTGAAAAAGGAACCAAACAGAAAAATTGGAGTTGATGACCATAATAACTGAAACTTAAAAGTCCTTAGAGAGACTTAACAGCATATTAGAGCTGGCAAAAAAGAGTCAGTGCACTTGAAGATAAGAAAATTGAAATGATTCAAGTTGAGCAGAAAGAAAAGTCTCATCACTTGCAACAAATATACTACACTAATGGGGAAAGTATATGGGAACACTATATTTTCTACATGAATTTTCTGTAAACTATAATTTCTCTAATAATAAAAAATATACGGTACATAGAAGTGAACAAGTGTAAAACACACTAAATCACATAGGGAAAATGTCCAGTTGTTACTGACTTTCTGACAGCAATACCTTATGAGATGGAAGAAAGAAAATATGACCTATTAATCTTATATCCAGGACATCCAGGGAATATTTTTCTCATGAATGCTTTCAGATGAATCTACTAATGAAGTAGTTTCAGACAATCAAAAGATTAGAACAGTGACATAAAGACTCATGCTGAGGATTCACACTTCACTGCTTAAAAGTATTATACTCTGACCTGACTTTTCTAGGAGGGATTCTTGATCATTCCCATAATATTATCCAGAAATCCCATCCTGCTGATGTTTGCCTAGGTATCTTCATCAAATTATGCTGATGATTTGCCATATACAAGTAGGTTTGGGCTTTCAAAATTAAGAAGTTAAATATGAAGAATATAAAATGAAGAAGGAATAAAAGTGGAGATATGTTTTTCTGGCCAGGGGTTATGACTAGATACTCAGGAGGGTCTTGCATCAGTAGAAGGAAAAATTAGCTTAAGATTGATATTGTTATAATCCCAACTAACCCATCTTAACAGCGAGACCTAATGAGAACAAACAGCTTCCAAGTAACTAAACAGAACAAAGATCAAGAGTATCTAGAGTAATACAAAAATATCCAGCAGCCAACAAGTTAAAATTCACAGTTTTACATTTGATCACAGATTCTAGGCATGCAAAGAAGAAGGAAAATATAACCTATAATGGAAAGGGAAAAAAAACAATCATTTGAAACTGATTCAGGAATGATACAAATATTAGAAATAGCAGATGAGTCACTGAAATAGTTATTTAACTGTATTCCAAATGTTCAAAAAGTTAAGTAGAAACATGTACAATTTTAAAAAGTAACAGTTAAACTTCCAGAGATGAAAACTTCCATGCTTGAGATGGGAATATCCAGGAAAGAAAATCAGTGAACTTGAAGACATAGCCTAGAATATTACAAAATGAAACACAGAGAGAAATGAGAATTGAGAAAAAATAACAGTATCAGTGATTTGTATGCCATTGCAAACATCCTAATGTATGTCTAAATGGAGGCCCCTAAAGATGGGCAAAAAATTTGAAGAGATAATGGCCAAAATATTTTCCCAAATTTGATAAATGATATGAACCCACCAACCCATGAAGCCTAATGAACTTCACACATAAGAAATATGAAGAAAACTACACCATGAGACATGAGACATCATTTATAAAGCTCAAAAGCATTGATAAAGAGAAACGCTTAAAAGCAGACAGAAAAAAGGCAAATACAAATACAAAGTAACAAATAAGAATGACAGCAGATTTCTCCTGTGAAACAATTCAAGTTAGAGGACATTGTAGGAACACCTTTAAAATACTGTTACCCTAGAATTCTATACCTAGTAAAATATTTTAAAAACATAAAGATGAGACAATGCCTTTTTCAGACTACAAAACTGAAACAATTTATCACCGGAAAACCTGCACTATATGAAATGCTAAAAGAAGGCTTAATTTAAAATGAAAATGATACTCCATGGAAATATTGATCTACACAAAGGAGTGATGAGAATTGAAAGTAGTAACTACATTGGCAAATGTCTAAGATGGTTTTCTTATTATCTAAAACTCTTTAAAACATATTTGACTATTTTACTCAAAAATATTAATAATGTAGTATTGCAAAATACTACATTATATGCAAAAGTAAAATATTTGACAATAATAGCATAAAGGTCAGGAAGGGAGTAATGGACATATACTACTGTAAATGTCTAGTACTGTAGGTGAAATAGTATAATATCACTTGAAGATAAACTGTATAAAGTAAAAGATGGTAATTATAAATCCTAAAGCAATCACTAAAATTATAAAACAAAGAGTTATTGCTAGTAAGTGAATACAAGAAATGATAGAATCTTAAAACATATTCTGATACTCCCAGGCAAATAAAAGCAGAAAAGAGGAAAAAAATGTATGAAAAAAAATGGAAAACAAATAGCAAAATGATAGTTTAAACCTGGCCAAATCAATAAGTGCATTAAAAATAGATTAAATGCAGCCATTAGAAGGCAGAGATTCTTAGACTGTATTTTAAAAAAGTAAGACTCAACTCTATGCTCCCTACAAGAAACATATTTTTTAATAATTAAGACAAATAGGTTAAAAGTAAATGGATGGAAAATATATAACTTGCTAAAATTAATCAAAGGAATCATGGATTTTTATATTAATATTAAATAAAGTAGATTTTAGAGTAAATAATGCGACCAAGGGTAAAGAAGTTCAACTTATAAAGAAAAAGTATAATTTATGCACTGAATAACAGTGGTTAAAATATATAAGGCAAAAGCTGATAGAAGTGTAAGGTAGCATAGATATATCCACAAATAAAGTCAGAGGATTCAAAAACCTTCTCTCAAAGATGGATAGAAAAAGTAGACAGAAAATCTGCAACAATTATAGAAAATCTGAACACTATCAATCAACTGTCCTAGTTGATATTTATAGAACACTGTCCCAATATATCAAAATACACATTCTTTTTAATGCACAATAAATATTTACCAAGATAAGCCATATCTTGGACCATAAAACAAATATCAATACATTTAAAAGGCTTCAAGTCATACAGAGTATGTTTTCTGATAACGGTGGAACAAAATTACAAATTAATATCATAAATACATCTGGAAAGTGTCATAAAATATGGAAGCAAGATCACATAGTCCAAAATAATATGTGAATCAAAGGAGAAAATAAAAAGTTACATTAAAATATTTTGGATTGAATGAAATTTGAAAACACAATATATCAAAATTTATAGGACAAATTTAAAGCAATATTTAGGGAGAAAATTGATCAAACTAAATACCTATATAAGAGAAGAGAAAGTTCTCAAATCATTGATTTAAGCTTCTGCCAAATTCCTGTTCTTATGCCAACCCATTGCCAATACAAAAAGAAAAGCAAATAACAATCCACCAAGTAGAAAAAAGGATATAATAAAGATGGGATCAACAAAATAGAAAACAGAAGAAAAGGAGAGAAGAATCAATGAAACAAAAAATGAGTCTTCCAGAAGATCTATAAAATTAATAAATTTCTAGCCAGACTGGACAGAAAAAAAAAAGAGAAGACAAAAGTTAAAAACATCAAGAATAAGGGATGTGCCTTCACTACAGTTTCTATAGATATTAAAAGTATAATAAAGGAATAATATGAAAAATGTTATACCAGGAATTCAATAAGTTAGGTGTAACACACAACTTCCTTGAAAGACATAAACTACTAAAGTTCACTCAAGAAGAAATAGATAACCTGAATAGCTGTGGTGGACTGAATTATGTACCACAATTTAGACATGTTCTTGGTCTTTATCTGCATTCTGGCAGGTGTGGCCCCATTGCAAATAGGAACTGTTGAAGATGATATTTTAAAATTAAGTTATAGTCCAACTGAATGAGGCTGTACCTTAATCTGGAGTCCTTTATAAGCAGAAGAAACTGTCTGCATAGTTGGAGAAGGCCATGGGGAAGAGCCAAAAGCTAGAAGTCAGCAGGAAGCCAGAAGAGTAAGGAGAGGACATTACCATGTGACAGGAAAGCCAAGGAACCCAGGGACTCCCAGACAGCTAGAATGCTATTAACTCTGGGAGGAAGCAAACCTTCTAGCTTCTGAAACCACAAACCAATGAATTCCCATTATTACACTAACCCATTGCATGGTATTTGTCATAGCAGTTCAGGAAAATATGATGATAGCCTAGGACATACCTATGAATAAATTTAATGAAAAAAAGATGCACAAATATTTAATGAAAACAATAAAACTTTGGGAAATCTACCAGAGTGTAATGCTGTTGTAAGGTTCATCATGGGTGGTTGAAGTGGAGTAGGGGGTGGATAGAGAAGTAGGGATAATATAGTTATCTATTCAAGAACTTGGATATTAGAGGTAGGAAGAGAGTAGGGGAGAGAGAAGTCAAATATGGGTGAATAAGAGTACCTCCAAGTGAGAGAGAAAGTGCTACAGGAAAAAGTCTCTGTAGAAGTGGTACTAGTAAGAAAGAGTTTGAGAGAACATAAACATAAAGAAATTTACCTACAAGACCAGCCCAAGCTAACATAAAACCATTTTCTATAATATATCTCATTGAAAAGTTTAAATATCAATATAAATTCATGTGCCCAGGATGCTTGCAATAATATGCCTTATATTTTTTAGCACTTACTACACCATGCTAGGTACTGTGTTAAGTGTTTTACCTGCCTGGAGTTCAATTAATTGCTCCCATTTTGGAGATAAGAAAATGGTGGTTCAGAGGGCTAAAAATAAGTTGTCCTAGATCAGACAGAGCCTGGACTCTAACTTGGCTCAGATAATGATGATGATGATGACAACAACAACAATAAAATCAATGTAGATTTCATAGAACTTATGAGATAGGTG
>PVKH010016475.1:0-15716 GCA_004027955.1 Chaetophractus vellerosus
TCCAAAGACGAGCTGGGAAATTCTCTCTGAATGTTGAAATCAATTACCCTTTTAAGGCAGTCAACTGATTGGATAAAAGCGTCATCCATTCTTGATGCAATCTCCCTGATTGATGCAGATGTAATCAGCCATCCATGCAGTAAACTCACTGATGATCTAAGTCCATAAATGCTCTTGTATTACAATTAGCCCAGTGCTTGCTGGACCTAATACCTGGACACAATTACCTGGCCGAGTTGACACATTAGCCTAAACATCACACACACCATGATTAATTTTTCTTGCAGTGCCCAAATCAATTCTTCGTCTTTATATTTCTGAATCACCAGTAACGATTGCCAAACATATTTTTCCTGATTTGAAAGAGCAGATACACCCCCGCAGATGTGGAAACTAGAAGTATATGATATAGCTGTGGAACCTGAGGTTTATTGAGGAAGCTATTATTTTTTCTTACTCATGTTGCTAAAACTCAAACCTGTGCCACACACAAAAAAAGTGTTGCACAATTTTACTCTACCATTTTCACTCTTGCTTTAAAATTCTTAGAAATTACTGGTACAAAGAGAGGTAATGCTATTTTTCTCAACCAATTTCTATTTTTCTTGGGCCAACACTCCTTGAAGAGTTCTAAGGAAGATGTACTAGTGAATACAAAATAGAATAAGGAATAATCTCTATCCACATGGAAGTCATCACTACAAGGGCGACAGTCATAATGGGGTGGAAAAAGAATGGTTTCAAGGTCCTGTTCTTATTCTCAGAGGCCGTGGACTTTAGACAAGTCACTAAACCTCTAGGATACCTTTCCTGCCCACCTCTCAAGTAGGGACCAAGTAATTATGTCAAAATACTTTACAGATTAAAAATTACTCTGTAACAACTGCCAAATAAAAGGAGCCAAGAAAAGGAAACATGATTTAAGTGGTACAGTAGGTAATATAATTATCCTATTTAGAGATGAGAGGATAAGGTTTTGAGAAGTTCAGTAAATTGCCCATGATGGCACTGCTACTAAATGTTTGAGTTTGGATTTAAACCCAGTCTAACTGGCACCAGAACCTGAGCAGAAGTGTGAAGTCAGGTGTTCTTCCTAGCTCTGTAAGCTCTTCTTCCTTCTATCTTTGCCCCTCCCTTCCATCCTTCTTTCCTTTTTACATTCTTCTTTTTTCTTGTACATATTTTCCTATAATATAAAACATATATGAAGAAACACTAAAGACATGCAAGAAAGGTAAAGACTAGCACAATATACATCCCTGAACTCACCACACCACTTAGGAAATAAAATATTACCAATACAGCTAAAGGCCCTTAAGTACCTTTTCCTAGTAGTATTCTTTTCCCCTCTTATCACTGTTTGTTGAATTTGATGTTTGTAATTTTCATGCACTTCTTTACACATTTATTTAATATGGACACATTCTTAAATAATATGTAGATATTGTTTGGCCTATTTGAAAACTTTCTATAAATAGCATCATACCCTTTGGACTTATTTTCCCCTCAATATGTTTGAAAGATTTATCAATATTTAGTTCTTGTTTATGCTTTGCTATTTAATATTGTATTATATGACTATAACAAAGTAGCTCATTCTCAAGTTTATGAACATTTAGTTTCTAATATGTGGCTATTATAAACAACATTAATATAAGTATTATTGTACATGTACCTGGTAGTAGAATTGCTAAGTTATAGGGTAAGTACATTATCAACTTCCTGGGTATAGTCAGATTGTTCTCCAAGGTGGATGAACTAATTTATACTAGCCCAGGAGTATACAAGAATTCTAATTGCTTACCATGCTTGTGGAGCATGTACAGTTATGCTACTGACATTTTTATCAATGTATTAACCTGATGGGAATTTCAATGTGGCTACAATTTATATTTCTATAATTATTAATGAGATTGAACTCTTTTCATTTTTGCCCTTCCTGTTTCCTGTTCTATGAATTGCCCAGTTGGTTGGGCAATTCATATTTGGTTGTTGGTGTTTCTATATTCCCTCATAGCAAACAAAGAAATTTGCAAGGTTCTTACTTTTGACATGACTTTTATATTCATTACATTTAATACATAGTTCAATTTGGGGAAAACTGGCATCTTTACCAGAGTGAGTTTTTCTTCCTGAAGATGATAAAACTCATTTATTTACATATTCTTTTACAATAGAATTTTGCATTTTCTCCATAAAGATCAACTCAACTTTTGTCAAATGTGTTTCTATGTATCCTTTATTTTGTTGCTATTTTAAATACTATTTTTAAAACATTTTATAAGAAAAGACTTCTATAAGACATGAATATAATTGGTTTGTCTATGTGTGTGTGTGTTTTGATCTTATATAAACAAATTTCCTGAGGTTTTAATCAAGTACAAAAATTGTACTGGAGCATCTCCTGGGGTTACTATGTAACAATCATACTGTCTTTGAATAATGACAGGTTTTATTCCTTCTTTCCTATTCTCAGATAATTTTTTTCTTGTCTAATATGATGGCTTGAATAAGTGTGATAGTGAAAATAAAAGGGGGTGATAATAACTTTGCCTTTATTCACATTTAAAAGACAAGTCTTATATCACTACTTTTGATGTAAATATTTTAAAAATAAATTAACCAGAATTTTATATTTTATACCATTCTCATAATAAGTAAGTCCACAATAATCTGCTTTATTATCATGGTCATGGGTTCAGATTACTAGCATTTTGTAAAGGATATTTATATCTATGTTTTCAAATGAAATTCTCTTTATAAACTTGAATTTTATACTGTACATCTATGTTTTTGCAAGGTTATCTAGCACCATAAAATAATTTGAGAAAGGTTTTGCTTTATTTATCTCCAGAACAGTTTGTGTAAGAATGGAATTATCTGGAGCTATTACATTGTGAGTGGGTTATAACCAATGATTCAATTTCACTGCTTATAGAATTGCACCAAGTCTGTATTTTTCCTTGAATTAGTTTTGATAACTTTTTCTAGGAGATGTCTATTTTATCTCCTTTCAAATTTACTGACAGAGTTGTTCAAAGTATTTCCTAATTTTTATTAAAGGTTATGCCTGTAGCTATTTCCTAATTTTTAATAAAGATTACTTTTTCAATACCAGTATATATATATGTTTACTTATTTTAATGATCTTTTGTCTAATGTTTGGATATTTGTTAATTTGTTTTAATTGTCAGTAATTGTCTTGGTCAATTCTGTTTTGTCTCTTCTATAATCCACTAATTTCTGATCTTATCTTTATTTGCTTCCTTTCTTCTTTAGAAATAGTTATTCTAATATTCAACTTTACTAACTGCTTTTCTTTGAATGTGTACTATACATACATTAAAGACTTTAAATTTCTTACAATGTAGCCATATCCTATACATTTTGATATGTTATGCTTTAAAGAATGTTTTTTCTTCTCCACCTAGAGCAAGCCCAACAAAGACAAATTTCTATTATCTCCCTTTGTTATTTGGCAGATGTTTTTCTAGTTTCACTAAAGTCTTTGGCTGTAAACAGCTTTAAGCATGTACCTTTTACCTGCATGTGTCCAAGACTTTCTCTCGCATCCCCTTCAAAGATCACAAGTAAATTCCTGGCATATAGCCAAATGTCCTTAGGTTAGCCAGGCATTAGTTTGTGATTATCAATCTGTATTGTAGTTTCCCATTTCTTTTTCAGTCTCCGGGGTTTTTCTTACTTTCTTTCAGGCACAGATTTGTATTTTAAATGTTGTTAGATTCTTTTCCAGCATCTTGGCTATTTTGTAATGGAAGATTTTTAGGAGTGCTGAACTGCTGAGAACATAAATCTGTAACCCTGTTCAATATATGACACAAAGCTGCAGACTGAAGATAAATACTTAGCATGACATTATGGAAATCTACTGTTCACAAATGTAAAATAGAGTGACTATTAGGCTCTCCATCTTGAATGGTATACTCTATTCTTCCCTTTTCTGTTCTGAAGTGTAATTATATAATTGAATTATTTTACAATAAACTTTTACCTAATTCAAGTATATAAATAACAATCAACAGACTAGAACTACATCTTTTTAATTTTAACATATTTTTAATTGTAAAGAAAACTAATGTAAATCAAATATAATTTTACTTCTATTTTGGAATCAAGAAATCTAGTCTTCAAAAGAAAATCAGCAGAATAACTACATAGAGATACTCTTCTCAATGTAAAATTCAGAAATATTTAAAAGGTCAACTCTGCCTTTGTTATTTTCAATTAAGATATTGCAATACTTTGCCTAAGTGAAAGATGACAAGTACTTACTACTTGTTTACAGGGACAAAGAAGACAGATATGTGTCATTTTTCCTCAAGAGAAAGTATTTCCATCAAACAAGCTTTGATACCTTCAAAGTGACAGGATGAACAATCTTGGCAACTATTGATTGACAAGACAAATCTCAGAGATATGACAAGGGTTTTCCACTCTAAATAATGTTTGATGCACAACTCAATGTAGGGTCATTTCTCTTCTTTAGCAAATGTGGATTCTGATTTCATCACCTATTAAAATTGAAGTCATCCAAAACACAAAAAATACCTCTACCCTCCTCCATTTGCATTAATGACACTCAAAAATTACAACAGTTTTTGTTTATTTGAAAAATAAAACTTCTAAGCATAGAGTGTTTTCTGATTTCCCAGTATAGATGAAATTTGAACCTTACCTTGTGTTCCAGAGATCAACAGGAAATAGAGGAGAATGATGAAATAGAAATGGAATGGACTTAAGACATTGATATCCTGGCTCTGCTACTTATTATCTGGGTGGCCTAGAGAAGTACTGAAACTGAATCCAAGTTTCATCAATTATAGAATTATAAAAAAATAAAAATATCTAAGTGATAGTACTATTGTGAGAGTTAACTAAGATAAAGCACCTGGAAAATAAGCTCTCATTAGTTACATTTCTCCCTAAAGAGTGTTTGTGGAGGGAAAAATATAAAAATAGAGATATATTTATGTTTGTGTATTATCTTAGGAGGCAGTTTCACAAAGAAATGTGATTGATTTATTGAACTCTAACTCATGAGACAACTGGGGTACAAACAATTGGGGTTAATTGGCAGTCTTTGAACAAGTCATCCTTGAGCAGGGGATGCTTATCCTGTTGAGAGAGGTTGCTGGATCACCAGAGTTGGGGAGAGGTTTCAATACCGGTAAAAGTCAGCTCAGGGCAAAAGCTTAACTACAGAAAAAAGGGGGTGGGGGAAGAAGGGAGAAGAGAACCACAATTACTATAATGTTCAGCATAATGAAGCCAACATAAATCACAGCTGAGATGGTATTTTTTAATGGAGGATTGTTTGAAGGTATTTCAACTGCCATTGTCATTGAGGTCCACCCAATCCAAATAGCTATTTATAACAATGCCTGAAAAGAGTTTTAATTGGAGACTGTATAAAGTTGCAGAAGCATGTATTGAAAATGTCTATGTAATGAGAACTATACACCATTCACTATTAATATGGTGATCGATGCATCATTACGTAAAACAAATTACAAAGTATATCAGCAGTGCTTTGATATAAACATACCATTTCTCCTCCATAAGAACAGATGAAAAGTTTCTGGTATCACAAGTTTGAATGCATAAAGGGACCATGCACATAACATTAAAAATATAAAAGGGATGAATATGTGACAGTAGAAAGTAATGTCACAAACCAGGAATACTAGTTCCAGATAAAAAATTTATATTCAATTTTTTTTAGAACTCTGTGAGCAGGATAAAATAGAGGATCATTGATTGTTAGCTGGCTTTATCCAAACAAGGCTAGGTTCTTGTGTTCAGCTGGTCTCGCTACATTCCACCCTTTTCTTGCCACAAGATGTTCTCTTTTGAAATGGTTTCTCCTTTCATACACGGCATTTATAACTCATTGCAAAGCATTCTGCCTCTGTTTGCAGTTGACAGAAATTCACACTATTATGTAGAATCTTTCCTTCAACATCTGTAGTTATTAATTGTGCATAACTTCTCTTCTATTTATGCAGGGTTTTTTTGTGTGTGATTTGTTTTTGTTTTTGCTTTTTAGCTTTGTTGGCTGTCTCTGATTCCTAGAAGGCCACTAACCCCGGAGCCCTTTTATTTAAATGACAAGCGAAGATCTTTTATGATTGGGTCAAAACTGAGCCCTCACCCACATCCCTTGTGAGAACTGCTCATCATGTGTTGCTTTGGTTTAACGTTATTATACATTCTTTCTGATCATAGTGGATCACAGTTTCAATAATGTATATAGGCGTGGATCTTCCAGGCAAGGCTCTGGCTTTCAGAGGCAGCTAACTGTAAACAATTAGGATAACTTCTAAGAGAAGGAACTAGAGCTACCATATCTTAATAAAAAGTTTTGTACTTCTAAGGGAGAAGAGCATTCCCTTACCAGCAGAACATCCAGGCTCCCCTTGCTAATATCTAGAGTCCTACATGAAAGTTAAAGATTTTCCCAGACAGGTGAGAAAAAGATAACTTGGTCTGAAAATGGAGGAACAGGTAGAAAAATATCTCGGGATTTTTGATGCCACTGAAAAATATTGTTGTGGGGCATTATAGAATTTAAAACCTAACATTCTGGTTCAGAGTAGGCACTGTTTGTGGATTTTGCTTTTATTTTAATAAAATATTCTTGGTTACCTTGTCTTTGGGGATATGGAATTTCCAGGCCACTGGGATATCAAGCATGATAAGATTCCCTCAGTCTCTGAATGGGGGAGGAGAGGAGGTTTAGGCTAAGGCACAAGTAAAACCCCTAGAAAGTAACTAACGCTGTCTATTTGTGTCATATATAAACTAATACTAGTTTGTCCACAAGATATGTCTTAAGATTTATTTCACTCATCTTTTGAAAGTTCCTTTTACTCATATGGAAAGGCAAAAACAACTCAAGGAATGTTTTCAAAAGCTGACACCAATTTATATGCAGCTGATAATACTACTCAGCTGAAGAAATTGTAACCTTGGAGACCAAAAAATCTTAAGGATATCTTGTCTAAGTGCCAGTTTGAGTTCTCCATGTCAGGCTGACAGAGAAAGACCAAGTAGGAACCAAAGCTATCATTTCAAATACAACCTCAGTAAGTTTTTCCTTTTTTTTTTAGTGTTATTTAAAGATAAATGATGCTGAAACTGCCCCCCAAAAAAATCTCTTCACAAGTTTTAGTTTCCCCAAAAAACAGTGCAATTTAAATATATATTTCTTCATCTAGGCATAATCACAATAGGCTTATACACACATAGATTAAAGAGAAAATGAAAATCTACATTTAGATAGAAATATCCCCCAAGTCATCAATACACATAACATGCCTTATTCTATTTGTCATTGGAACTGAAGCCATTTCTCCCTCATAGCTTCAAACAATGGTGCAAATTGCTCCAGGCATTATCATGGGGCCTGGTAGTCTGAAACCATCTACTATTAGTTTATCAGGATTTCTTCTTGAAAGTCACCTGATTTTTTCAGATTGTGTTTGCTTTAGACAGAGACAAAACAGCAATATAATTAATCATTCACTTACTCACTCATTCATTCATTCATTACCTCTACAAATATTGAGACCGGGGGCTGGCCGTAGCCCAGTGGATAGGGTGCCGGTTCACCACATGGGAGGCCCCGGGTTTGGTTCCCGGGGACCTCTCCAGGTGGGCAGACCGCCTTGAGAACAGCAAGCTGCCGTGGGCAGCACAGAGCCACCGTAGGGAGGGCAAAAAGCCGCCACGGGCAGGGCAAAAGCCACCACAGGCAGGGCAAAGCAGCCACGGGCAGGGCAAGCCGCCCGCGAACGGAAGCAAAATGCCACCCGCGAACGGAGCAGAGCCACCTACGCAGTGAGCTGACTCGGCGCATCACCGCAACGGGGGGGCGACAGAGCAGACACAGAAGAACACAAAAATGAACACAGCAAGAGCAAGCAGCAAGGGGGAGATATGTAACAAAAACAAAAACAAAAAAAATATTGAGACCTCAACCCACCAGGTTCAGTGTTTCAGATACCAACATGAAAAAGACAACATACCTGCATAGAGTTGAAAACCTCTACCTCCTCCTTTCTCTCTCATGCCATACCATAAGAAAGTAGTTTTCTTTCTTCCTCCCTCCATTACCTCCTTATGCCTATCTTCTCTCTTTTTCTCATTCATTCATTCATTCAACAAATATTAGATGCCTACAAAGTGTCAGACACTGTCCTAGGCATTGGGTTGACAACAATGCTAAAATCCAGCTTTCAAGGGACTTGCAGATCAGGGGTAATACTGTAAATATACAAGTGACCAGATGGCTAGCATAGTGATACACTGCGGGAAGTGCTACAAAGGAAGTCAGCAGAGACCGATGTTAGGAAACAGGGACTGCAGTTCGAATCGTCTAAGGAGGTTTTTCTGACAGACAGTATTTAGCCTGAGATTCAAAGAAAGAGACAGAGCCATACATGGAAAGGATTTAGGAATAAGTATTCAAGTATTCCAGGCATAAGAAAAGATTGCTGCAAAGGAAAGGAGGGTGAAAATAATTTAACATGTTTAAGAACCCCAAAGGCCTGATGAGCTGAAGCACGATGGCCCAATCTGCAGTTTCAGAAGAAGGAAAGGGCCAGATCATGTAGAAATGTGTGGGCTATTGTAATAAATTTACATTTTATTCTAATAAATGTGGAGCCATTAAAGGGATCCAAGCATGAGGCCCACCACAGTCATAATAACAACACCAACAATAATAAAGCTCACATTTTACAGCACTTCCTAGGAGTCAGGCACAGCAGAATACAGTGCCAGCAGCTTGAGATGGCAAGATAAAGGCAATATACTACTGACCCATTCTTTGAATAACAAATAAGATATTGCCTTACCAAAATACAAAGGTACTGTTTTGAAAAGGGAGAAAAAGCTTTCATCACATTTTTGCTATTTACAAACATATTGCTTGATTTTAATCCTTTCTAAATAGGCAGAGATCACTGTTGGGCCACAGGGTCCAAGTCACATTACTTGAGTGTGCTAGTCTTGTGACTACAAAGACACTGGAAGTATCATAGGGACAAGGGAAGAGGTCTTACATTTCTTAAATCCATTCCATCGGCAATCCTCCCAGTACACAAACTCACACTCACACTCACAAAAGAGTAAGCACATTACAGGAAGCTGCTGATTGGCTAACAGAAATTCCCTCTTTGCTCAGCGAAGAAAAACATCAACATGAGGCCAAGTAGCTGCTAATGTCATTCTTCAGAAAAGTGCAGCTCCACATGTTTGCTGTTTAGTGCTTTTGCAAGATCCCTGGGTGGGGACAGGTTGTAATACTGTCCTGTTAATTTGGTCATATTTTGAGAGAATATAGATTAGGAGAGAGGAATGCAGGGACACAAGCTAAGGAAATCACCTTGTGAGTTTAAAAGAATCGAGGCTGAACACAATGTGTGTGGGGACAAATGATAACTGTAACTCCTTGGGAAATTTCAATTAGAGCTTCACCTTAGCTATACAGAGGAGCTTGTAGTTTTTATTTTTTTCTGCTGTGATCTTTATGAAATTAGTCTCCAAAAAGATCAAAATTTAGAAAGGACCCTTATTGGACATGATGTTTGAATAGAAATGTAAAGAATGGATGCTTCTTTAACATTCTGCCTTTCTCAAGCTATCAGAATGAACTAAAACCAATATAATTATTCCAGAACTGCAGGGCATGCTGTTAGGTTCCATTTCTAACATTCTGGGAACATTATTGAAAGGTTATGGCAGGACACAGATCTTAGGAAGCAGGGATCTCTCCATTACAGCAGTTATTTGGAACTACAATTTCCTCTATAGCAAAGCACCAGGTGGCTTAATGAGATGGGACCTCCCATTAAATTATTTGGTAGCTATGTGTGACTTCACTGACTATCCTAAGAAAGCAAACCTGTGAAAATCACACATTCAGCTATTATAGCCAAATTTTTTTCTTTATAACTGAGGCACTTTGGAAGACTAAGGTAATCTGGATGACTAAGGATTTAAACATCAGACACTTAACTTTTTCTCTCATTTCATTGGCAGTGATACTGAAATAGGCTTCATATAGGGATAGAAAGATCTGGAACCTGGCAAGAAGCCTATGTGGACACTGATAACCCCCAAGATGGCTGCTGGAACACCCTGTGAGATTTCCACCATGCAGAATGAGATTTCCAAGAGATTTTCTCTAGATATTCTCCCAGGACATTATCATTGGCCCCACCTGGGGGATTGATGGGTGGGATGATCAATCAAAACAGCAAACACCTGGAACTCCTCCCATGCCATTAGCAAAGGGGTGGAATAATTAACAGTTTAAAAAGCAGGCACAAAGGTCAAATTGCCCCTTCTGCTCTTCTTCCTGACCCTTGCCACCCCCTGCTCCGCTCCCAGTGGCTTCCGTGCTCTGCTTGGAGAGCAGCTTCTGCATCCTGCTCTCGCTATGTGCCCTTGTGAGTCAAACCTGGGCATTTATAATCTATAATGGGAAATTGTAGTCTATAAATCAGCCCTATCATTCTCCAGCCCCTTACCCTCTACTGGGGACCCGTGACCTGTCATTTTCTCCCATTTCTCTTCTCTCCCTATCTTAATAAATTGTTGGCCTCACTCACCTGACGTGCTCTGAAATTCATTTCTGCAGCATAAGTCAAGAACCTGGACTAAATCCGGTAACAATACTGCTAACAGTAATTTAGGATAATCCTGCCTTCATACACTGGAGTTGTTAATGAACATGCACATATTGTGAGTTTGGGAATCCTTCATTAAATTTTACCATAATTAATAGCACACAAGATATTGCACTGTATGAGTTCATTCCGAATTTTATATTAGATAGATAAGGATAACTCACTCTTCCATTGGGTTGGTAGGAAGTTAATCTCAGTATATTTGGATATCCACCCCCCCACACACCCCAGATTTCGTGAGTTACTGCTAAGCTTCAACGTCAAGTCATGGTGGGGAGATGATGGGGGATGCATAGGAATCTTGGTGTGAACTGGCCAAAACATTTCTTTAAATTACTTTCACCCAATCTGGATGTCTGTCTTTGTTAGTCATTCCTTCAGGCTTGTCTTTACCTCACTTGTTCAAATCCATGGGACCTCTCTAATCAGAGGTCCTCAGTCACTGTAGTGCCGTTTACAATTGAAGTAGAATTATTATGATGCTTCCAAGCTATTTTAGAGCCAAGGAAACTCTGGGAGGCTGAGTCCTTTACTATCTACTTCACCACAGAAGCATCTTTTTCCTTGGGATCTCCTAGTCTCTGAAAGTTCTACCCAGAGAAATGGAGAAACAGATACTCTTTGCTCTCAACTACCACAAATCCCTCTGCCATTTGACCAACTCCTAGAGATTTGCCCAAGTGGCAAAGCACAGGGAACTGCCTTCAAGGCCACCAACATCTTTGTCTCTTGTTGCACCTCCTTTACCCCAGACAGGGAGTTTTTTTTCCCTAGTCTAGATGAGAGAAAGCTCTAGTGTAACTCATGGTTTCTCCCAACTTTTATGTTTATTCTTTGTTTTATTTCCAGTCTCCACTGGAATACTGAAACCAAACAGCCTGAAAGACTCATTTTTCCCTTTCCTTTCTGCTTTTATATCCCTTCCCTGAGGCACTGAGTACAAAATGGCCAAACTGAGCTGGAGCTAGTCATCTCTAAGGACCCTAAGAGTCATATTCAAAGTATGAGCAATCTCCCGCTGCTAAACCAAGCAGGAAGTAAAGGTAAAATTTCTGACTGAATTGGCAAAGACTTTAAGATAACACAACCATTGTTATTAATTCTACTCTTAGAGTCTGGATATAACCTGTGCCTTTTAAAAATGAATAAACCCATTTTGGTTCATATTTGCTTTACTTTCAGTTATTTCTTCATAATTTGCATCCCCGTTTTCTTACAAAATGGGTTTTAGGTTGGCTGACTTGCTTTATTTATGTTAAAATGTCAAGTTGTATACAGTGCATCCATTCAGTTACAGAGTTCTGGCTCAAAAAACATACCAAGTAAGTTCTGTTATCCTAGTTAACAAAGTATGCAATTTATTAATTCAAAATTCACACAGCCATTGGAGTTCCAAAATACATGGATCTCTAGTTTTGAAAGTAGCTACAATCCATATACAATAAATACTGGTTATACAAAGCACTACTTACATGGCTTTTAATAATTATCATTAGTATCAGTTACCTGCGTTGGTGAAAATTAAGTTCAAATAGAATAACTAAAAGTTTATTGTATAGGGTGTCGGCTGTAGCCCAGTGGATAGAGCGCTGAGAGGCCCCAGGTTAGGTTCCTGGGGACCTCTCCAAGCGGGCAGTCTGCCTTGAGAGGGCAAGCCGCTGTGGGCGGGGCAGAGCCGCTGTGGGCAGGGCAAAAAAGCCGCCATGGCCAGGGCAAAGCCGCCACAGGCAGGGCAAGTTGCCCGCGAATGGAGCCGAGCCACCGGCGAAAAACGAAGCTGAGCCGCCTGCAAAACAGAACAGAGCCGCCCATGAGTGGGGCAAGCCGCCTACGCGGTGGGCCGACTCAGCGCATCACCGCAACGGGGGGAGACAAAAAAAAAAGCAGACATAGAAGAACACACAAAAAATGAACACACAGCAAGAGCAAGCAGAAAGGGGGGGATATGTAACCAAAAAAAAGTTTATTGTACAAATAAAGAGGGTAACCCAAACAATAAAAATATACATCCATGAGACATAAGCAATTTTGGGGGCCAGACTCAAAGAGTAGAATTAATAATAAAGTAGAAGCTTAAGCCTATAAATCCTTTAATTTTTTTTTTTTGAGTTCAAATTCATGGCCCCTAAAGAAATATTCAAAATGTATAATTTTAACTGTTTTCTTAACATAAATCATAACAACTGTTAACACTTGATTTACTAGTTGATTATTCCATCAGAAAACAAGTGTTCTTTTGGCAGCACTCAATCAATCATTAAACTTACTGAGCCACTGCAGGTGTCAAACAGTGTGCTAGGCATCGAGACACAGAGCTTAAAGATTGGTTCAAGAAACAAATAAATACAGTGTTTACAATACAGTGGTTAGGCATATATTCATTCAACAAATATTTCTTAACTGCTTATTTTTCTTTAGGCACTGCACTAGACGCTGGTCAAGGTACTTTCCCCTACCACAAGTTAGAACCACTTTAAAGGCAATTATAACACCTATGATGAGATAAGGCTCAGAGTTCTATGAGAGCATCCAGGAGAGGCACCATGGACTCCATGAAGAAGTGAAATCTAGATGAGACATGAAGAGGGCCTAAATAGAAGATACCCAGACTAAAGGAGTGAGGCATATGTGAATAAAAGAAAATGGAAGCACTTAATACTTAGTAACTGTAAGTTTATTTAACCGAACTGGGTATTTGGAATATATGAAGGGACATTTCCATGATGGGGAGTTGGAGCATGAGGAGAAAAGATAGGCTGTGTCCAGAATTGAGGTTTTTGATGGTCAGAATAATAGCCTCAAAGGTGCCATGCTCTAATCCCCAGAACGTGTGATTGTGTTAAGTGATATGGCAAAAAAGACTTTGCAAACTAGGGTTACTGTCCTAACTATAGGAAGATTATTTTAGATTACCTGGGTGAGCTCAATCTAATCATATGAATCCTTAATAGGAGGGATTTTTACCAGTTAGAGGAAGAAATAGGAAAAGTCAGAAAGATTCAAAGAATGAGAAGGGCTCAATTTACCATTGCTGAATGTGAAGAGGAAAGAGAGCTACAAGTCAGGGAAGGTAGGCAGCTTCTAGCAGCTAAGGGCAGCCCTGACTAACAGCTGGCAGCTACATGTAACTGAATTTGGCCAACAACCTGAAAGAGCTTTGAAGCAGATTCTTTCCAGAGCCTCCTGGTAAGAGCTCAGGTCAACTGAAACATTAATTTCATCCTGTGAAACCTACAGCAGAGAAACTAGTTCAGCCAACCTGAACTGCTGTTTTAGTCAGGGTTCTCTCAGGAAACAGAATCAACAGAATATATCTGTTAAAAATATAAGATTATATGAGTCTCTCACATGACCGTGGGGATGCACAAGTCCAGGTTCCGCACAGGCTGCAAGCCAGGGGCTCCGATGAATGACTGATGAAAGGTCCTTGATGAGTTTCTGGGAGAAGTTGGCTGTCCAAAGACGAGCTGGGAAATTCTCTCTGAATGTTGAAATCAGTTCCCTTTTATGGCAGTCAACTGAATGGGTAAAAGCATCATCCATTCTTGATGTAATCTCCCTGATTAATGCAGATGTAATCAGCCATCCATTCAGTAAACTCACTGATGATCGAAGTCCATAAATGCTCTTGTATTACAATTAGCCCAGTGCTTGCTGGACCTAATACCTGGACACAGGTACCTGGCTGAGTTAACATATTAGCCTAACTATCACAGTCCACCCCTTGTCAACTCGGAAACCATACACATTACCCTAAACCATACTTAGTCTCTAAGTAAAAACAATAACATACAAGCATACATATATATATTTCCACCTAACAATGTTTAACTCCCGTGCGTACAACCAGAAATGCGTTAATTCCCCACAGAATATGGTGCAAGACCTTGGGCAATATTCACTCTTAAACTTGACATCCTGAAATATTATGACATGAAGTTAATACAACTTTTCATATGATAGGAGAAAAGGTTGGGGAAGAAAACAAGAAATTCATTTTGTCATACTCATAACGAAACAAGGAAGAAGGGTTCATGACAATTACAGTCCTCGTTTCTGTAACTGGTCACATGGTCAAAGTTCATATTTATCACTACCTTCTTCCAACTACCTATTCCATGTTCCTGTTATTTTCAGCAAGCACTTCAGCTGGCCATGGGAATTTGCCCGGTGGGGTGACCCAACCTTATATTCCCGAAGATTCTGGGCCATTGTTAGTCCTGCTTGAATTGGTTTGTTGCAATTTTCCATTGACTTTATTTATTTTTATTATTTTTTTAAAGATTTATTTATTTTATTACATATCTCCCCTTCCTCCCGCTGCGGCGACGCGCCGAGAGTGGTCACTGCGCAGGTGCGGCTTTCCCCGCTTGTGGGCGGTCTCTGCGTCTGTTCACGGCTGGCTTTCAGTTCGCAGGTGGCTGGCTGCGCTCCATCCGCAGGCGACCTGCCCTGCCTGTGGCGGCTCTTGCCCTTTCCGTGGCAGCTTCTTGCCCTGCCCACGGCGGCTCCGGCCCGCCCATGGTGGCTTCCATTCTCAAGGCGGTCTACCCGCTAGGAGAGGTCCCCGGGAATCGAACCCGGGGCCTCCCATGTGGTATGCCAGCACCCTATCCACTGGGCTATCAAGCCAGCCCCTCCATTGACTTTAATGACAGGGCATGGCAGTACTAGGAGATGCCCTAGAGGATTTCCTGCATTCCAGGAAAACTCTTCTTTACCCCCATTATGTAGATGTGGTCCTATTTCCCCTTGATAGTCAGGATCAATCATCACAGCCAGCAAAGTAATTCCTTTCTTTGCCAGTTGATTCATAGGCAAGAGGAGTCCAAAGTGGCCAGGTGGCAATCTTAATTTCCAAATCAATGGGATCATTGTTGTGCTCCCTGCTGGCAGCACTCCTCCTTTGGGGACTAAAACCTGTAGACCAGCAGAGCTTAAGGTTGTAAGGACAGGAAGCAAAAATATTCCTAGTGGGTCACTAGGGGTAATAGTGAGTGG
>PVKH010016476.1:0-15718 GCA_004027955.1 Chaetophractus vellerosus
TGCATTTTGAAAGGTACTAAATTTGTATTTGTAGAATAATTTTGAGACAACAAATAACAAATATAACAAAATAATTACTTAATTTTCATTAGAGTGAACATGCAGGAGATTCAACTCATTCCCACAGATGGACATCTCTAGAATTAGTCAAAGGAACCTATACAACAGATGATTCACCCAGTGATATAGCTGAAATCAGACTTGACAAAGTTGTTCCATTAAAGGTAATTTCAAAGAAATGTTTCTGTTTCAAATAATACTTAAACCATGTAGTTTTAAAAATACATTTAAAAATAGTGAGAAGTATTATGTGAATTTTCTTGGTTCAATAGATACCTAAGTTGTCATTACATGATGCTTCAAATGTTTATGGAGTACTTCCTGTGTTCCTGATATTGCACTATATAATTCTTTTGCATAGTATAACTCAAAAGTCTGCCATAGTAGAAAGTATTGTTAGGTTTTGGAGTTAGACAGACCTTGGTTCAGATAACTATTTTTCCACATATTAGCTCTAAGGCATTGGACGAGTAGTCATTTAATCCATTTGAGATTCATCTGTAGATTGGAAAAGATAATAGTGTATATTGTAATGTTCAGATTTAATTAAATCATAGAGCTAAAGCACCTTCCTCCCTAAGTCTAGCATGTTATAGAAACCCAACAAATATTATTCCTTGTCTTCCCTTCTCTTATTGTGCCAAAACTTATTTAAAATACAGGTGACCTTAACAGTTAGTGTTAACTATTTAAATTATTATTTTATAGAACTTGATTCTCTAAAAATAACTATTTAGCAAAAGACTATGTTTTTGCTCTTTTAAAATAAATATATAATCGACTCACCCTGATTTTTCCCAAAACAAAAATTATTTTAAAAGTTAAACTGATCAAGGTAAGTAATTAGTTTATGTATTTTAAATATTTTTTTTATTTTAATACTCTTAAACAGTGTAGTGAAGAACTGAAACTAGAATCACACTGAATGTGTTCAAATCCCAGTTTCATCACTTATTGGCTGTGTGACCTTAGGCAAGTTAATTAACTTCTCTCACCTCAGATTCCTCATGTATAAAATAGGGATTATAATGGCACTTAATTCTTGAAGTCATTTTTAGGGCTTTCAACAGTTTATGTCATGTAATAGGCATTCTGTGTTAGCGACCATCACTACTGATTCATCAAAAAGTCATTCAATCAAATTGTCTATAAATATGGCAAAAAAATTCAATAGGTTTCCCAATTTTGGTACTGGAGTTCTTTTTGTGTATCTGTAATACATTACTAATAAATATAAATATGTTTTACATCTTTATTGTCAAGGAAAATGTTAAATATGCTGTGCGCTTGAGGAACTATGGAAGCCGTACAGCCAATGGAGATGGAGGAATGACCACAGTTCAGTGCCCTGATGGTGTGACATTTACATTCAGCACGTGCAGCTTGAGTAGTAACGGCACAAATCAAACCAGAGGACAGATTCCGCAGATACTATACTACAGGTAGATGTGTAGCGAGAGATAAGGGAACTATTATAGAGCGGTTGAACATAGACAATTTAGTACAAAGCTGAAAAATGCTAAATGGGCAGTTTAAATTATACAATATATCTTCCTTGCACATACTTGTGCTAATTCATAAAAAGTCTTGGTTTTAATATATGAGTTCAATGTTTACTGTAAGGTGAATAAAACGTTTTTTTGCCATTATTCCTTTCATATCATTGACATTTTTATTTATTGGTCATATGTGCTATTTGCTGTCAACTATAATTTCTGGTCTGCAATTTCAAATTTAAATGGAATTCATTCATTTCTTTTTATAAAATACCTGAAATTAATGTTTGGATCAACTCTCCCCATACAATGGTGTTGACTTGATCCTGCTATTTATTCTACAGAGTATTTTGATGTCTGTGAATTTTGTGCCTATCCATGCTAGCCCCTGAGGCCATAGATTATATAATCTATGTTTCTTATAACATTTTTACCTAAAACCATCTCTTATTTAAACATTGGAAAATAAAGAATGATAAGAACCTTTGGATTAAAAAACTTTCAAATATACATTTCTCCCTGCGTCTGAATTTTTCTTTAGCAACTTAGGCAGAATCATTGGTGGTGGTGAGTACTAGTCACTGGGTTTGTCTTAACCTGATTTAGCATCAAATCATTCAAGTTGCATATCACTTTCAGAGGCTTGCTGTTTCTTCCATTTCCTTTGTAAGCTATCTGGGGGCAATGCCTAGGCAGTTAGTACAAAACAATTCTCTATATGTAGATTTTCTGTTTCCTTTCTCCATGTGAAATGGAATAAAATAACAGGACTTAAATAGCTATATAGTGTCATGTTGCTGCTGAGATACAAAAGCTTTCTAGTCTTTTTGCCCTATTTATGATCTTTTTCTATTACATAAACACTCCAACAAACTACATTATTCTCTTTCTCAAACCATTGATTAAAAAATATATTGTGCACAAAGAAAAGTTATATATTTCACAAAGCTAGAGAGCCCCTTGGCAGCATCTCCTATCCAGATTTTATATTTTATGCAAAATACAATGTTTTAGATATTTTTGTGATTTCTACCAACACCTTAGATTGAAGTACAATTCTCTTCTGTTAACTCTCAAGTTTATATTTCTAGCCTTGGTCTCCTCTAAGCCCTAGACTGAATATCCTGCTCCCTCTTAGACATCTTCATTTGGTAGCAATAATGAAGATGATGATAGTTAATGAGCACTGAGCACTTACTGTATGCTAGGCAATGCTTTAAGTGCTTTATCTCTGATTTCTCAGCTAATCCTCACAGGAACCCCATGAGGGTAGGCACTTTTTCTAGCCCTGCTTTATAGATCAGGGAACTGAGGCAGTTAAGCAACTTGCCCAGAGTCATACTTCCAATGAACTATAGTACTGGAATTTGTAGGTAGGAAATTGGACTTCAGATGACAACACTTAATTACTGCACCACATATCCTCTTTAAAGATGCTCTTTGTAGTTGTCTAATAGACATCTTAGGTTTATTTCCAAGGTGTACCCCTCCTCTAGCCACAGTTGCAGCCAACAACCTTCTCTCTTTACTCACCCTTCACATGTACTTCATCAACAAGTCCTGGCAGCTGTACTTTAAAAATATGTCCTAATCTGACCTCTTCTACCACTCCTATAATTAAGTCTAATCCAAACTCCCACTACCTCCTACCTGGATAACTGCAATAGCCTCTAAACTAGTCTCCCTTTTTCTGCTCCTGTCCTCAGTACTCCCCAGCACAGCCAGAATGATCTTATACATGTAAATCACATCATGTTCCTCCTTTGATCAAAACCTTCCAATAGCTTTTCATCCCACTTCCTATCAGATGTATGTAGAGTCGTTTCAATAGCCACACATGATTTCATTCCTGTTTACCTTTCTTACCTCTTTCTCATTTCATTCTAGGAACACTTACCTTCATTTTGTTCCTTGAACTCACCAATCTTTTTTCCTGTCAGACTTTTTCTAACTGTTCCCTTTTCACTGAATACTTTTCCCTGAGATCTTTGCCTGTTTTTTTTTTTTGTTTTGTTTTGTTTTGTTTAACACAATTCAGGTCTTTATTTAATCATCATTTCCTTAGAGAGATTCTTCTTGAACTTATTTAACCTAATACCCTGCACTTTATGACCTTATGTTGCTTTATTTTTCTTCAAAGACTTCATCATATATTTATAACTATATATATAGTTATATATTTACTTTTCTTAACTTTAAATTAAGAAGAGCTCTCCTCTAGATATGATTCCCAGAGTTAGATTATTTCCCATTTCCCACATGAGTAGTAAATTCATGTTTACTGCTGTTACAGGAGTGAATTTGATGGAGATTTACAATCACAACTTCTGAGTAAAGCCAATGAAGAAGATAAAAACTGCAGCAGAGCCCTGTCTGTAGTGAGCACTGTTGTTCGAGCTGCTAAAGACCTCTTGCATCGAGCTCTTGCTGTTGATGGTAAGAATTTCTTTTCTTTCTTTATAATCATATTTTAGAATAAAGAATCTGAAAAGCATCACCATCCACCCATGGGTCTAGGTAACCCTAAACATCTCCCCCAAAATCTACTTGACTAAATTAACTTCTGTGAATTCTTCCTAGTGGAAGCTCTCCAATTTGTGTCCCACTATCATAATTCAGGCTGCCACAGTTCGAGCACGTCGGCTTTTTCAGATAGCATCCTAACTAATCTCATTGCTACCTTTCCCCAACTCCCCATTTAGTTAGGCTCCACACTGGTACCAGATTTATCTTTTGCTAAACATTCATTATTGTCCCTCTGCCTTACTGTTTTCTGTAACATTTCTTTCTAAACCTCATTGCATTTCACACTCACCTGAGAAACTTGCTAAAAATACAAATACAGTTGGCCCATCTCCAGAGGTTCAGGCTGGGCTAAGAATGTATAAATTTAAAAATAAATACCCAGGCTATTTTGATGCAATGGCAGATATAGAAATCAGTGTTTGAGGAAATACTGGCCTTTAATATAAAGGTCTCCATTATCTACCCTCAGCCTTTCTAGCACTTGTCTTCCTGAGTAAATGACTTAACTCTCAGCAAAGTAATTTCCTTGGTAAAATAGAAGGCATTATAGCTTAATAAAAGCAAACACTTTTGGAGCACCTAATCTGTGCAGGCATTGTTCTAAGCATTTTACACGTGTTAACTCATTTGATCTTCACAACATCCAATGAGGAAGGTATGTTATTATCCTATTTTGCAAGTGAATAACCTGAAACACAGGCAAATTAAGTACTTTGCCTAATGTCACACATCTAGCAATTTGTGGTTCCAAGAGTAGTGATTTAAAATCATGACTCTGTTACCATGGGTTCTAATCCTGGCTCTATCGTTTTCCAGGTGTGATTTGGGGCAATATATTTACACACTGTGTGCCTTGGCTCCTCTTATGAAAGGTGGGATAATAAAAGTATCTTATTGTGAGGATTCCTTGAGATAATACATGTAAATAAAACCTTTCAAACAATACCAGATTCTTTTTATAAGAACTCAATCAATGTCAACTATAATTTTGCTAACGAGAACAGACTATAAACTTAATATAGCTTATATACATTACAATGAAATTACCTTCTAACTATATATTTAATGACTTTTTTAGCTGATGACATTCCAGAACTGCTTAGCTCTTCCAGTCTGTTTTCCATGCTACTACCCCTTATTATAGCCTACATAGGACCAGTAGCTGCTGCTATTCCCAAGGTATGTAATTTAATTCTATAACTTTGAGTCTTTTTTGAAAGATCAATTTTTTGGACTCTATATCTTTCCTTAAAAAATACTTTAGTATTTGAATACCAAACAGAGATAGCTTTTAAAATGGTAGAAATTACTAGTTAAACCTCTCTGTTCTTAGTATTGTTTACTCACATATTCTGCTTACTTATTGGCTTTTCATTTGAAGAATTTGGGAATTGGAAATATATTTCCAAAATATTATATATAAGGAAAGATCAAGATAACAGATTTTTTAATTTACGAGGTTGATGCCACGTCTTCTGCATCTTAAGTAACAATAACAATGTAAAAAGATAGGAGATTTTTAAAATAGTGAAATATTCAAGACATGGAAGAAATCATAGCAGTTGATTCTTTAGCATAATTAAATATTTAGTGAAACCTAATTCATTGTAGCTCACAAAAAGGCAAAAGTGCTTAAAAATATAGACTATCAAATCTTTTGAATCCATAAAAACAAATTTTTCTTTGAATGCAAACTTACCTAGTAGAAACTCTAGAAGGAAATTGTTAATAATAAGGGTTACCCATAATTATAGTGCTTCATAAATTTAAAGCTACCTTCACATTTATTACCTCATTTAATCTTTTTTATTTTTATTTTATTTATTTTTCTAAAATATACTAGGTGGCTGTAGAAGTCTTTGGCCTTGTTCAACAGTTGCTTCCCTCAGTTGCCATTTTGAATCAGAAGTATACGCCCCCTTCATTCAATCCTAATCAGTCAACAGATAGCACCACTGGAAACCAGCCTGAACAAGGCCTCTCTGCTTGTACAACCTCTAATCACTATGCTGTCATAGAGAGTGAGCACCCATATAAACCTGCAGGTGTTATGCACTACAAGGTAGGCAATAATTCTTAGGATTTAAATTTAAAACTTGGCTTGATTTATGTTGTGTAATACATCTTAAAGAATATTTTGAATATGTTCAGATATGTAACTTCTCTTAAAATATTTAAATATGAAGAATCAGCATGTGGTTAGACACTATCAGATAAATAAAAGGGCTATGGCACAGAGTTTTTATCTTTAAAGTTGTAAAGTTTTTTAGGATTTATGAGACTTGCTCTTGTATAGTGCAGAATATATATACTAAACTACATGTATGTTGTAATAGTAGTGGATATAAGCATTACCATTAAAAAGTCATATTTTTCTAACTGATCAAAATTTATACCACAGCCTGAGCTATGAAAATTTACATATCCAATATAGGTTTTAAAATAATTTATTACTTACAATGAAAAAAAAATTACTTATAAAACATTTATAAATTTAATGTTGTTATTATGGAGTGTTCATAATCCTTATTCCTTGTGTTTTAAATTGTATCATGTAAATTAAGGAGTCTTCCACTTCACCAATTTTTTATAAGTTTAAGTTGTATTATAAAATAATAAACTTTTGATGGTAGAAAATTTTAAACATACATAAGTAGAGAAATTAGTACAGTGTGCTCCATTTATCTATCATCCCAGATTCAACAGTTATCAACTCTTGGTCAAACGTGTTTCATTTATCCCCCACTTTCTTGCTCCCCTCTTGTGTTGTTATGTATCTATTAAATATTATCTTAATATTATATCCTATAAAAATAACTATAATATTATTATTACTCTGAAAAGTTTCTCTAATATCATCAAATATCATTCAAACTTTTAATAGTTTCTTTGAATTAGAATCCAAATAAGATCCATACATTGTGATTGGTTATGTCTGTTAAGTCTCTCTTAATCTATGGTTCTCTCTCTATGGCGTGCGCACGTGCACTCTCTTTCACTCTTTTTTCTTTGAATTTTTTTTTATTGTTGAAGAATCTGGATTATATGTCTTTCTTGGGTGGGACACTCTTTAACTTGCCTCTAGAGTACTTTAAACCCACTCTTAATCTTTCATAGCTTCCTTGCTGTTCAGTTATAAGTTGTTCCATTTCCTGACTCAGATCTGGAACCAGTTATTTTTCCAAAGTACCTAGTTCCTTTTAATGGGAAAAGGATATTTAAAATATCAAATCTGATACTAGGAATCTCATTGCTCCTGGGTTGGTCATTGTTTCTAGATCTTTATAGCAGACAGAATTAATACCCTCAATCACACAATCACAGACACATGCATATAATTATGCCCACATGTATATTATTTATACATATGTCTTTGTATGTGTATATTTATGTGTGTTTGTATATATTTATGTATAGTCACATTTATGTGTATATGTATTTTTTTAAGATAAAATATCTATGAGTTTATATTGATGACTCTAATTCAAAATAAGGACCATAGGGTGATACATCTGAATCTCCTTTTTCATACATCAATGACTCTGGGAATATTAAAATTAAAAACTATTAATTATTCATTTGTGTGTATGTGTTTTTGTGTTTTTGTGTGTGTGTGGCATTTTGTTTGTTTTATTTTGTCCTTTGGGTAAATTCCCTCAAAGATGTACATACAGCCAAATTACTATGTTTTAAAGTAAGTTGTAATAATCCCTCCATATGTGATTATGCCACTAATTGGATATACATTTGTATTCATTTGTTACTTTATTTAATTTTTATTTTCCTAGGAATTGCTTTTTTTAAAGTTTTTTTAGGTTACTAAAAAGAATTATGTTTGCCAAAATCAAATCTATAAAGAGTATATTCTATATAGTCTAACTTTTGTCTTTTTCCTCTTTACCCTGTTCCTTCCTTCCCTCTCATAGGTAACATTTGGTTTTATTTTAATTTTATAGTTTATCCTTCCATTGTTTCTATTAATATAGGCACACAGATGCAGATACCCATTTGTAGAGATATATAGATATAGACAGATATTTATGTTCATTACTTATTTCTAACTTTTTGTTTTGAAAAACTTCTAGCAAAAATTGTCCAATAAATACCCATATACCCTTAATTTAGCTTCACCCGTTAAGATCTTGCCACATTTGATGTATTTATCTTTGTATACTTACTATTATTGCCGAACCATTTGAGTCAGTTGCAGATATCATGACCACTCACTTTGTTCCTAAGGACATGGAAGTTTTCTTGTATAATCACAATGCACTGATCAAATGTCATGAATTTAATATTAATGCAGTGGTATTACCAGAGTTTATATAAAGATTACCAGCTTAACATTTTGCCATTTGTCCTGACAATGACATTTATATCATTTTTTAAAAATCTGCATCCAGGATCCAATTTAGGATGCGTGTTGCATTTAGTTGTCAAGTCTCTTCTATCTTCTTTAATCTGAAACAGTTCCTCAGCCTTTCCTTCTCTTTTATGTCATTAGCAGGAAATACAGAGTTCTCATGTACACCCTCACACAGAAACAGTTTTCCCTAATAATAGCACTTTGCGTTAGTGTGGTACCTTTGTTGCAATTGATGAAAGAATATTGTAATACTATTAACTATACTCCATAGTTTACATAGAGTTTGCCATGTTGTACAGTCCAATGGTTTAAAAAATTTTTTAATTCATTTAGCGTATATACAACCTAACATTTCTCTTTTTAACCACATTCAAATATATAATTCAGTGGAGTTAATTACGTTCACAACATAGTGCTACTATCACCACCATCCATTACCAAAACTATTCCATCACCCCAAACAGTATCTCTATACCAATTAAGCATTGCCTCCCCTTTCTCTATCCCTGCCTTGGCCCCTGGGAACCTGTTTCTAACTCTATGAATTTGCTTATTCTAATTTTTTCATATCAGTAAGTTCATACAGTATTTGTCCTTCTGTGTCTGGCTTATTTCACTCAACACAGTGTCTTCAAGGTTATCACACATATCAGAACTACATTTCTGTTTACAATGAATAATATTCCATTGTATGTATATATCATATTTTGTTTATCCTTTCATCTTTTGATGGACACTTGAGTTGCTTCCCTTTTTTTTCTTTTGACAATTGTGAATAATGCCACTATGAGCATCAGTTTGCAAATATCTATTCAAGTCCTTACTTTCAGTTCTCTGAGGTATATACCTAGAAGCAGGATTACCAGGTTGTATCATAATTATTTAACTTACTGAGGAACTGCCAAGCTGTTTTCTACAGCAGTTATACCATTTACATTCTTACCAACAATGAACTAGTGTTTCTGTTTCTCCATATCTTCCCCAACATTTGTTGTTTTCCTTTTAGATAGATAGATAGATAGATAGATAGATAGATAGATAGATAGATAGATAGATAGATAGATAGATATAGTAGTCAGTCTTTTTCTTCTCTTTTAGACACAGTATGGAGATTACTTTGTTAATACTTCACTTAAAATGTCTGTTTTCCAGACTACTATTTTCATTCTAGGTAAATTTTTAGATTAATATCATACACAGGAAACAATTCATAGTTTACTGTTTGGCATGGTACTGCTTAACTGTATTATGCCAGAATTCTCTCTGCCGCTATTGTGACAGAAGTTTGATAGTGCCCCTTATGACCCATGTAATTATGTGCCATCTAAAGTTACTATATAAACTCTTTTCTACAGTAAACCTTAAAGAAAATATTTAAAAACTAGGCATTTATCAAGTGTGTATGGGTATTTATTTTGACCTTTATTTTCATAATATATAAAGCTATGGAATTTTCTTGCTAATGATAAAGCAGCATTTGTAACATAATATAAATGGTAGATAACCTAAAAATGGTCAATATTTTATGTTTTCATGAATTGTTCATTTTTCATGAATATATTTTCATATTTTACCTATCAAGTATATTATATTTTGGTTTACCTACTTATATTCTGTACATGCATACTGAGTGAAATGGAAAATTTATTATATAAATGAACTATTTCACAAAGAAAATCATAGTTTAGAATTAATATTGATGAATATTTATGGGAAGTTAAGCAACGTTAATATTTTTTCAATGCTTTCGATTCTACTTACAAACAGATTAATGCAACTTCAACCTATTATTATGAGGTAGAGAGCAGTAAATATTGCTAATGGGAGGATTTCTAATTTCTTGCTCGAAATATATTTTACTACATAAATTTTGAAAGCCTAATCTTTACAGTATGATGTCCTGTTTCTCAAATTGATAAAAGCAAAAGCCAAATTCTTCCTAACAAATGCAAGTGTCCTTTTTCCTTTTGGCCTCAGGTAACATTCCCAGAATGTGTAAGGTGGATGACAATCGAGTTTGACCCTCAGTGTGGTACTGCACAGTCAGAAGATGTCCTCCGTTTGTTGATTCCTGTTAGAACTGTTCAGAATGCAGGATATGGACCAAAACTGACATCTGTTCATGAAAATCTTAATTCATGGATAGAATTAAAGAAGTTTTCAGGATCCTCTGGATGGCCTACTATGGTTTTAGTGTTGCCAGGTGAGTGTTTTTTTTATTTTCTCTCTCTTCTGTGTCATATGGTAAAATAGATATATTTATGATAGAGTACATGTAATAAGGATTCATCACTGAAAATATTTTTTTTATTTTAGATTAATTTATAGAGCAAAGAATGTTTTGAGTATCTTGTGAAAAAAGATTAGCCTATCCAAAACAGTTTAATGTTGAAGAGTCTGCAGAGTTGGGACCAGACTAAAAATTCTATCTTTTATTTCCCTAATAAGTCTAAATTTTAACAAGTTACTAAGGAATTTTCAAGAGAATTCATGAACTACATGCTGAATTGTGTTAAAGCTATTGAGTTTTTAGTATATTTGAGGATTTGTGTTGTGTGTATGTATGTGGGGGTGGGGGGAGACGCTTACCTTATTGCCATTACTGTTATTTCCCTTTAAACAAAGTTTTTTAAGTATCTAAAATGTCATTTGTTGTGTTTTTAGCCAGTTAACTATAGGTACTCGTCGGATCCCTCAAACTAACAGCCAGTTTGAATTCAGAATCTTATTCCTTCTAGTCTAAACTGTCTTTTAAATAGACAAATCCACAGTGTCTGAAATAATGAAGAGTTTGAAAAGTAAGATAATACCAAAATAAATCATATTTCTATGAGCATAAGTGATAAGTATACAAATTCATGCATCCATTCATTACTTCATTTGAAAAGGGATCAGGAAAGCCAGGTGCCAGGATAAGGGATTATAATAGTTTCTTCATTTCCTAGACTTCCATGATAGATTGCCACAAACTGAGTGGCTTAAAATAACTGAAAGTTATTCTTTCTCAGTTCTGTAGGCTAGAAGTCTAAAATCAAGGTGTTAATAGGGTTGGTTCCTTCTAAAGTCTCTGAGGGAGAAGCCATCCCATGCCTCTGTCTAGCTCCTGACGGTTGCCTGCAATCCTTGTGTTCCATGGCTTGCATCATTCCAGTCTTTGCCTCTGACTTCACATGGGTGTTTTCTACCTGTTTATCTCCTTTTTCCCATGGCCTTCTCCTCTTTGTGTCTCTGTGTCTGTGTCTCTTCTCTCTTTTTTTGAGGGCAACAGTCATATTGGATTAGGACCCATCTAACCCTGTATGACCTCTCCTTAACTTGACTACATCTGTAAAGACCCTATTTCCAAATAAGGTAACATTCACAGGTACCAGGGATTAGGACATCAACGTATTTGGGGGGAGGGGGGATACAATTCAACTCATAACAGGGATTGCCCAACTTTAAAACAGAGAATGCTAACCTAGTAACTGATAACTGATTAAAAAACGATTGCCCCTACCCACAGCTAACATTGTACTCAATGGTGAAAGACAAAGATGCTCACTGTCACCATTGTTTTTCAATATAGTGCGAGAGGTTCTGGCTAGAGCAGTCAGGCAAGAAAAAGAAATAAAAGGCATCCAAATTGGAAAGGAAGAAGTAAAACTTTCACTATTCGCAGATGAAATGATCCTTTATCTAGAAAGTGTCAAAAAATCTACCACAAAGCTGCTAGAGCTAATAAACGATTTCAGTAGAGTGTCAGGATACAAGAATCAATACACAAAAATCAGTGGTGTTTCTATACAATTATAATGTGCAATCTGAGGAGGAAGTCAGGAAGAAATTCCATTTACAATAGAAACTAAAAGAATCAAATATTTAGGAATAAACCTAACTAAGAATGTAAAGCACTTGTATTCAGAAAACTACAATGCATTGCTAAAAGAAATTTAAAGACCTAAATAATTGGAAGAACATTGCATGCTCATGGATTGGAAGATTAAATATCATTAAGATGTCAATTCTACCCAAATTTTGATATACAGATTCAATGTAATCCCAATAAAAATTCTACCAGCATATTTTAAACAAATGGAAAACATAATTATCAAATTTATCTGGAAGGGTAAAAGGCCCCGAATAGCCAGAAACATCTTAAAAAGGAAGAGTGAAGTTGGAAGACTCTCACTTCCGGACTATAAATCATATTACCTAGCTACAGTAGTGGAAACAGCATGGTATTGGCATAAAGATAAATATATAGACCAGTGGAACCAAATTGATGGTTCAGAAACAGACCCTCACATCTATGGCCAAGTGATTTTTGACAAGCCTGTCAAACCCACCCAGCTGTGAAGAACAATCTATTCAACAAATGGTTCTGGGAGAACTGGCTATCCATAGCCAAAAGAAAGAAAGAGAAGACCCCTATCTCACACCTTATACAAAAATTAACTTGGATCAAAGACCTAAATATAAAAGCAAGAACCATAAAGCTCCTAGAAGAAAATGTAGGGAAACATCTTCAAGACCTGGTGATAGGGGTTGCATACTTAAACACTGTTGTGATTCAAAGGACATCATCAAGAAGGTGAAAAGGCAGCTTATTCAATGGGAGAAAATATTTGGAAACCTCATATCCGATAAGTGTTTGATTTCCATTCTATATAAAGAGATCATACAACTCAACAATAAAAGAGCAAATGATCCAATTTTAAAATGGGCAAAAGATTTAAATAGACACTTCTCCAAAGAAGAAATACAAATGGCCAAAAAGCACGTGAAAAAATGTTCCACATCACTAGCTGTTAGGGAAATGAAAGTCAAAACAGCAATGAGATATCATCTAACACTGCATAGAATGGCCATTATTTAAAAAAACAGACAACAGTAAGTGCTGGAGACAATGTGGAGAAATAGGAACACTCTTTTCACTGTTGGTGGGATTGTAAAATGGTGTAACCTCTATGGAGGACAGTTTGGCAGTTCCTCAAGAAGCTAGATACAGGACTGCCATATGATCCAGCAATTTTTCTACTAGGAATATATACGTCCAGAAGACCTAAAAACTATTACACAAACAGACATCTGCACACCGATGTTCATAGCGGCATTATTCACAATTGCCAAAAGATGGAAACAATCCAAGTGTCTATCAACCAATGAATGGATAAACAATGTGGTATATAGATATGATGGAATACTATGCTGCAGTAAGAAGAAATGAAATTGGGACACATATGATTACATGAATGAAGCTTGAAGACATGCTAAGTAAAGTAAGCCAGACACAAAAGGATAAATATTGCATGGTCTCATTAGTATGAACTAAATACGAAGAATAAATTCATGGAGTTAAACACCTGGAGTATAGGTTATTAGGAGATAAGAGGAGAGTTGAGAAGAACTACTGATGCTCAATGTATGTAGAAGTTTTAATTAACTTGACTGTAAAAGTGTGGAAATGGATATAGTTGATGGTAACACTTTTTAGTGAGTAGCAGTTGGTTTATAAAAGGGATCGTGGCTGAAAAGCCTAGTCTGGGGAAGTAAATGTCAATTGAAAGAAAGCTAAAGAATAATCTAGGGACTGAATAACACAGTGAACCCAGAGGTGGATGAAAGTTGTGGTTGATGTTACAGATGCAAGAGTGTCCTTCTGTGAGCTAGAGCAGATGTACGTCACTCTTACAGGGTGGTGGGAATGTAAAGCATGGAAGAAATATAATTGGTGTGACCTATGGACTGTGGTTAACAGCAATATAACGTTCTTGCATCAATGCCAAAGATGTATGTGTTGATAATGGGGGCGTATGGGAAAAGTGTGCCAAATGTACACCATGGACCATGGTTGGTGGTATTAGTCTGATGATATTATCTTATAATCTATAACAAATATTCCACCACGGTGTGGTGTGTTGGTGAAGGGGTGTTGTATGGGAATTCTACACATGTACATGATTGTTTCGTAAGTTCACAACCTCTGTAATAAAAATATATTTTTTAAAAAACAGGTTGGTTTGGGGGAAAAACACACCAAATGTAACCAGATGTAAGCTAGGGACTATAGTTAGTAGTACTATTTTGACGATGCTCTTGCATAGTTTGTAACAAATGTATCACAACAGTGCAAGATGTTGGTGGAGGGCTGATGTATGGGACCCCTGTGATGTTATGCATGTTCATTTTGTAAGTTCACAATCTTTACTATACACTTATTGTTTATGCATGTTCATGTATGAATGATACACTTCAATAAAAAAAATATTTAAAAAATACAATATTTAAAAAAAAAACAAAAACAAACAATTGCCCATGTAATTCAAAACTAGGAAATTTGATTCAGAGAGAGAATTTGATCATGAAGAAAAATCATAATTCCCTTGGGGTGGTCATCTTGTTTCCAGTGTTGTTTTTAACACAATTTCCTTCCCTCACATAGACATACAAACCTAAAAAAAAAGTCTTGTTAGGTTATTAATATCTTGATTTTTATTGCTACCTATTTTGAGATGGATAAAAGGCAGGGAAATTTTAATGAAATTCTTTAAGGTTTTAAACTTAATTCTAGTTTTCTATTTTTAGGAAATGAGGCCCTTTTTTCACTGGAGACTGCATCAGATTATGTGAAAGATGACAAAGCTTCTTTCTATGGTTTTAAGTGTTTTGCAATTGGATATGAATTTAGCCCTGGACCTGATGAGGTAAGAATGAATTATCTTTTAGTTCTCTTAATTCTGTATTTCTAAAGGCTGCTATTAAATATGATTTATTGCCTATCTCCAAAAATTTGGAAATTTATTTTAAGCTAGGGTATGTATAATTTAAAATATTTTGTGGCTAAATTGTGTCTTGTGATCTGTTCTGCTACTTTTAAAGCATGAAGAAAATGGAGTTTGTGCAACATGATCCTCCTTTAAAGTCTTAGTATAATTATGTCTGCCCCAAACCTGCTCAAATGGCTTTACCTTTCTGAATAAATAATAGAACCTGACTTCACAAATGGACTAACTTTCTATCTCTAATAAATATCTTAAAAACATACAATCAAACAAAACCAGGGACTACAGTTGATCATGTCCCTTCACGGTAATGAATGAATGAAAAAAAAAATTATTTGGACAGTGAACATTGTAGGCCTGAAATCAATAACCAGCATGAGATACAATGTTGAATGTCTTCAGTTTAACCATTAGCTAATACATGCTTCTTTGTAGTTTAAAAAGTAATGCTTGAATGCAAGTCACATTTTGTTGATAAACCCATACTTTCCAAAATTTTATTTAAA
>PVKH010016477.1:0-15717 GCA_004027955.1 Chaetophractus vellerosus
ACTTGCTTGACTCAGCATAATGTCCTCCAGGTTCATCCATGTTGTCATACGCTTCATGACTTCATTTCTTCTAAATGCTGCATAATATTCCATCATGTGTATACACCACAAATTGTTTATCCATTCATGAGTCGAACATCTGGCTTATTTCCAACTTTTGACTATTGAGAATAATGCTGCTAGTAACATCAGTGTGCAGTTGTCTATTTGTGCCAATCTCAGTACTTCTGGATATATACCTAGCAATGGTGTTACCAGGTCCCAGGGCAAGTCTATAGTCAACGTCCTTAGGAACTGCCAAATAGTCCTCCACAGTTGCTATACCATTCTACATTCCCACCAACAGTGAATAAGCTTTCCTAAATCTCCACATCTTCTCCAACATAATTGATTTTTGACATTTTAATAGCAGCCAATCTAATAGATGTGGAATGATCACTCATTGTAATTTTGATTTGCATCTCCTTAACTCCAAGCGATGTTGAATATTTTTTTTCATATGTTGCTTTACCATTTGTTTGTCTTCTTTGGGCACTTGTCTTTTCAAATCTTTTGCCCATTTTTTAATCAGATAGAATGTCTTTTTATTGTAGAGTTTTATCATCTCCTTGTATATCATGGATATTTAACCCATATCAGCTATGTGATTGCCAAATATGTTCTTCAATTGAGTCTGCTGCCTTTTCACTCTTTTGACAGAGCCTTTTGAGTTGCAAAGTTTTGAATTTTGAAGAGGTCCCATTTATCTATTTTTTTCTTTTGTTGCTCGAACTTTGGGTGTAAGTTTTAAGAAACTATCACCTACCACAAGATCTTGAAGATAGTTTCCTACATTTTCTTCTAGGAATTTTATCATTATAGTTTTTGTATTTAGGTCCTTGATCCATTTTGAGTGATTTTTTTTGTAAAATGTGTGATATATGGGTCTTCCTTCTTTTAGATATGGGTATACAGTTCTCCCAGCACCATTTTTTGAATACATAGTCCTGACCCAGCTGAGTAGGATTAATAGCCTTGTCAAAATCACTTGACTATAGATGTGTGGGTTGACTGAGTTCTTGATTCAATTCCATTGGGCAATCTATCCCCCATATGCCATGTGCCATGCTGTTTTTACCACTGAAGCTAAGTAAAATGCATAAAGTCAGGAAGTGAGAATACCTACTTCATTCTTCTTTTTTATGACATTTCTGGCCATTTGGGCCCCTTACACTTCTTAATAAATTTAATTATTGGTTTTTTTCATTTCTGCAAAAATGACTGTAGAGAATTTTATTGGGATTACATTGAATTTGTAACTCAGTTTGCATAGAATTGACATCTTAACAGCATTTAGTCTTCCAATACATGAATATATAATATCCTTCTATTTATTTAAGTCTTACTCAGTTTGTTTTAGCAATAATTTGTAGTTTTCTGAATACAGGCCCTTTACATCCTTGCTTAAGTTTATTCCTAAATATTTGATTGCTTTAGTCAGTATTATAAATGGAATTTTTTTCTGATTTCCTCCTCAGATTGAACATCAGTAGTGTGTAGAAACACTACTGGGTTTTGTGTATCAACTTTGTAACTTGCCATTTTGATAAACTCGTCTATTAATTCCAGTAGATATCGTTGTGATGTTTCAGGATTTTCTAAATATAGCATCATGTAGTCAGCAAATAGTGAAAGTTATACTTCTTTCTTTCCTATTTGTGTGCCTTGATTTCTTTGTCTAGCTAGATTGCTCTAGCTAGAACTTCTAGAACAATATTGAATTATTATGGTTACAGTGGGCATCCTGATCTCAGTGGGAAAACTTACAGTCTTTCACCATTAAGTACAATGCTAGCTGTAGATTTTTCATATATGTGCTTTACCATATTGAGAAAACTTACTCCTATTCCTATCTTTTGGAGTGTTTTTATCAAGAAAGAGTAATGTATTTTGTCAAATGCAATTTCTGCATCAATCAACAGGATCAGATGATTTTTCTTCTTAAATTTATCAATATGGTTTACAATACTAATTGATTTTCTTATGTTGAACCACCCTTGCATACCTGGAATAAAACCTATTTGATCATGGTATATAATTCTTTTAATGAACTTTTGGATTCAGTATGCAAGTATTTGGTTGAGGATTTTTGCATCTGTATTCATATGTAATTTTTTTTCATAGTATCTTTATCTGGTTTTAGTATTACAGTGATGTTGGCTCCATAGAAGGAGTTTGGTAGCATTTTTTTCTATTTCAATTTTTTAGAAGAGCTTGAGCAACATTGGTATTTGGTCGTTTTTGATGTTTGGTAGAATTCGTCTGTGAAGTCATCTGGTCAAGGGCTTTTCATCTTTGGGAGGTTTTTGATGACTGTTTCTATATCTCCACCTGTGATTGGTTTGTTGAGGTCTTCTATTTTTTATAGGATCAGTGGAGGTAGTTCGTGTGTTTCTAGGAATTTGAGCATCTTGTCAACATTGTCTAGTTTCTTGGCAAACAGTTGTTCAGAGTGTCCTGTTAAGATCCCTCTCATTTCTGTGGAGTCAGTGGTAATTCCCTCTTCTCTTTCTGAATTTATTTATTTGCTTCTTCTCTCTTTTGTACTTTATCAGTCTAGCTAAGGGTTTGTCAATTGTGTTTATCTTCTCGAAGAACCAACTTTTTGTTTTGTTGATTTGTTTTTGTGGTTGTTGTTCTTGATTTCATTTATTTCTGCTCTGACCTTTATATTTCTTTCCTTCATCTGCACAGTTTTATAGGTTTTGACAAAATAAATAATGGCCTGTACCAATCATTGCAATGTCATTCAGGACAATTACAATGTCACAAAAATGCCCCAATGTAATTCTTATACTTTTTCTTCCCTGTCCCATTGCTCAGAAACTTTGTCAAGAAGAAGAAGAAGAAGAAGAAGAAGAAGAAGAAGAAGAAGAAGAAGAAGAAGAATGCCCATTCCAAGTAACAGAGAGTATCTTCACCTGCGAGCAAGACAGCTCCATCTAACCGCCCCATGGGATCTAAGATTCCTCTCAATTTGAAGCAGTACCATTCTAAAATCCTCAAGATTGGGGAATGAATAATGGACTAAAGTAGACTTATTGTTATTCTATTATAGTCTTATTATTCTATAAATGGAATAATTCATCCCAAGCAATTAAAATCCACTCTTATGCTTTTCTAATGTATTTTTAATCCCATCCATCATATCTTTCATTCCCATAAAGTCTGTTACTCTTTTTTTGCAGACTTTCAAATTATTCTTTTTGCACATACAGTGTCTTCTTTATCTATTTAGTCATGTTTTCTTTCATTTCTTTAAATTGGCTTAGGACTGTTGTGTGTTTATCATTGATTAATTGTCTTAAATCCTGTATCTCTTACGGATATTTGTTTTGTTCCTTTGGCTGGGCCAACTCTTCCAGTTTCTTAGTAAGGCTTGTAATTTTTTGCTAATGTCTAGGCATCTGAATATGTTGGTGAATTTACTCTGATGGACAATTTCTCTCTCTTGCCTATTGATATTACTATTTCACAGATCCTCTTTGATGTTTGGTTCAACTGATCCTAATTCTTTAAAATTGCCCAGGTTAAGTTATCAAAATCATGCCAGGAACTCACTAATGCAGCACAAATTTCCCCCCAGAAGTTTGAGAACAGAGAAACCCAAGCATTTTTTGTCCATGCAATTTCCAAACAGGCAGAAGGTGGAACTCTTTGGCACACTTTTCCACAAAGGAAAAGTGTTTCCTCTGTTTTCCTTTGTTTTGTTCTGACCAGAGTCAAAGATTCAATGTAGGCTCTGCTGGCCAGATTCACTGAAGAAAAGCCTCTGACTCCCCTACCTTTTCCTTATTATCAGTTCACAGGGTGCAAGACATCTGCTCCCTTCAAAGTCAGCTACAATGAACCAGGCGTTTTACCTCCCTCCCCCTGCTTTATATCTTGGAGAGGGGGAAGGGGAGACTTTCCCACATCTGAGATGTTTTGTAACTATAGTTTGTTTAGGTCTTTGTCTCTCTTTACCTCACCATATTGGGAGTTGTGAAGAACTGTCCTAGTCTGCTGACACCAAAGCAAGTCCCTCAGGCAGCTTTTGAGTCTTTTTCTTTCATTTTCGTGAAAGAGTTGATCTTGCCTGGCTAATCCAACTCCATCTTCCCACAATCCCTTATCCCATCATTTTTAACACGTCTATACTGTATTTGATTAGAATGCCATCCTCAATTATTGCATGAATTTTTGATATGTTCAACTTTTTTAATACTTTAAAAATTACATATCATTCTCATAAACAATAAACTACAGGGATGTGGCCTCATGCAAGTTAATTTCCTACTCTTGATCAGTTATTGATGGCATCATGTTCCTTAAAAGGACATGGAATATTTTACTGATTGGAAGGGGACAGGAAAAGTCACACTGCATTCTTAAAAATATTAAGAACAAGAGAATAGAGGCATCCCAGTTTTGGACACCACAAAGAGTAGAGAACTTTTGTTTCTGGGTTAGGGGGGAGAGTAAGGAAAATAGAACGTATTAAGCAAACACCTTTAATATGATCATAAAATAAAAGTTGGCATCATGATCCACCGACCAATCCCAGCACATATTAAACAATGCAGTGACCAGATGACAGAATCTCAGACAAGTTACTTATTCCCAAGACAGGAAACAATATCATTTTTGCTGAAGTACAGGTTGAAATAGTGAAGCTTGTTTAATTTTCATATAAGAACACCCTTTGGCAGAGTAGCTTCGTGTTCCCCAATCCCTTCCCCATTCCCAGTTCATTTCACTTCCAAGCACTATTATGACTAACAGAAATATTATTAAGAGAAAAGGAGGAGTCTCTTCATGTCCACACAAACTGAAATATTAGCTCTTAAACATTTTATTGAAAAGTTTAGGTTTATCCTTGTGGGCTTTTAATAATTTGTAGTACAAAAAATGTACCTGCCAGCGCTGGATATATCTGCATAGTCTTAATATCTTGAGACCAGGGACATATGGTGTCCGTAGAAGTGCTCTCCAGGGCTGTCACCATCGGGTAGGACCCTACAAAAATTCCATAAGGCATAATGATGAAATAAGGAAATTATATAATGCTAGCTTCAATATTAAAAATATTTTTTTAAAAATGAGTATCATCATATTCATAGATAGAACATACCTACTGTTAATAATTTATTTGTTAATAGTATTATCATGAAAAACAAATTGCCTGTTGGGTAACAATGCTGTCACTTGAAATGGGAGCCCATTCTTATTTACTATCATTAAATTTACCATTAAATCTACTTATTTAACTTTGAAAAAGGTTATATTTTTTAATTAATATACAGATACCTTATTCATGTTTTATAATCTGTCTTTTATATTATCAAAACAAATTTGTGAATGTAACTGTTTTCTAATTATGGATTTCAATTCCCCATTTCATTTAGTCTAAGTTCATACAATATGAATCAATTTATGGAAAATATGGAATTATCCATAGTGGTCCTATTACTAGTGGCTATAATTTCCAAATGTTCATGTCTAGAGTTATTTTCCCATTTCTAAATGATAACAATAACAATATAAGAGTAACAAACCTTTCCTCAGTGTTAACTATGCAAAATTACCTCACTCACAGGCACTGTGTTCCAAACACCACTGCTACATATACCTACTTGGAGGTGCAAACTCTTTTAGTAACTACTTTATTAACTTTTTTCAATAATGACACTTGAAAAAATGGGGGGATGGGAGTGGGAAGAAGAGGTGAAATATTGAGAATTTTAGGGACATTGGATATGTCCAACATGACATTAGGTGACAGATACAGGCCATTGTATATTTTGTCATAACTTACAAAATTTTGCAGGACAGAGTGTAAAATATAATGTAAACTGTACTCCATGATTAGTAGCAATGCTTCAATATGGTTTCATCAATTTCAATAAATGTACCACACTGATGAAGGATGTTGTCAATGTGGGAAAGTGTGGGAAGGGGAGGAGTGGGGCTTATGGAAATCCCTTATATTTTTTATGTAACATTTAGGTAATCTAAAGCTTCTTTAAAAATAAAAAAAATAAATTTTAAAAACTTGAAATATCCTGCTATCTCATTTAACGATGTGAATATTTTTTACTACTTAGACAAATCAGTGTTTGCTAACCAGTGGTGAAAAAAGTTGCATTTTACCAAATCTCCTTCAGATTATATTTCACAAATCTTAGTGGCCAAAAAAGAACTAAGATAAGATCAAATTCCTTATACTTCTGATTCGAGAACCTGTATCTCTCCTGGTACTGGGAGACTTTCCAAAGCTTGTGTTAGGAAGGATAGTTTAAAGAGCATCTTCATAGTCACATGTACTCTACTAAAATGTCTCCCTCCAAAATCATAAGTCACCATTGTCCCTCTCTACTGTACAAATGAAAGGTATATATTCCTCCTCTTCAACTTATATTATAGTGCACAACCCTGTGGTGTAAAAAAGTTCAGGGCGCCAATTAAAAGGATTTGCAATATTGGTACTTGTTTAGAAAGGGATTAGGTGACAAATACCTTTGAAATTTACAATGTTTCTATTTCTTTGCTTTCAATAAAAGTCAAATCATATACATGTTAGAGTGTTTTGTTGTTTGATAATTAAGAAAAATTACTGGTTATAGATCATTATTTGATTTTTGGCAAGGAATTCTAAAGGAGTTCAACAAATTGAATATCATTGCTATAACAAAATTTTCTCTGTTACTGTCTAATCAATTGAAAGCCTTCAGGGAAAAGTGATGATTTCAGGAGTCAGGAGAGAGACTTTCCTTCTTTATTTCAGACATCCAGCTTCTAATGGAGCATTCATAGAAAACCTTTATGTGAATTCCCAGCTTGCATTTGCCATATAGAATTTAGATCGTGCACCTCCAGTCATGTGAGACTATTTTTATAAAATCTCATATATTTAGAGGTACGTCTTGTCACTTCTGTTTCCCTTTAGAACTCTCATTAGTATAGATGGTTAGCAGCAATATTGTGAAGATATCAGGATAAATAGAACAGAGGTGATCCTATAGAAGCTTTGTGAGGTAATTGGAGAAGTAACCAGATCATGTAAACACATGATAGAGATTTTCATATTCTAGCCATAAGGATTGGATCCCATCAGTACCACAGGGTAAGGTCTCGAATGAGAGAGATTTGAGTATTAAAAGGAAAGATAAGTTTAAAATATTTGCAGATTTTGTGGTCATTTGGATACATTGCCTCTTTACATATTGTTCACGATAAATTCATTTGGAACATGTTTCAATGTTATAAATAATAAATTATTTCCCTGTCTACACTCTCATTAATTCCCATTATTTTAAGTATTCAATCAAGACTCCGTGCTTGTACTCACTTTCTTCAATCCCAGATGTACATTCTTCTAACTCAAGAGATAATATATTTTATTCTTACAAATTCCAGGTTTCTGAGTGTGTCTATTTTCACATAGCTTAAATAATTGTCACTAGTCCTAAATCTAACTGAAATATTTTTCCTTTATTTGCATGACTGTTATTGTTGCTGTTTCATATTTAGTGCATACAGAATTTTCCCGATCCCTTTAAGTCGAGGTAGACATCCTTTCTACATTCTCTCACACTACCCATATATACCTCAATTAAAACATGTCACACTCATTTACTATTGTTTCTTTTCTTGTTTGTGGTGGCTTCTTCATCTATAAGTTCATATAATCTGTCCCAGAGTCTAGCATCTATTTAGTGAATGTTCACTAAGCAAGTAATTGAATACCTAAAAAATTACCATAGTCAGGGACCTAACTGCTGTATATTAAAGTTATTATTTTCCCTCAGATATGAATAAATAAATACATCATTTAAATAGAACAGTCATCAATGCCCTGCAATTATTTTGCCAAATAAATGTGTATATAATTTTTTAGCTGGCAAAGAAATAGTTTTACAGAAAAATCATGCAACAACATATAGTCTTACCACCCCCTATATTTAACACTTTCCATTAGGGTGATGCCTTTGTTACAGTTGGTGAAAGAATATTATACCTGTGCTATTAACTTAGTCCTTAATTTATATTAGGCTGAATTTTTCCCAGTATATCACCTTTTATTAACACCTTGTTTTAGTGTGGTACATCTGTTATAATTTGTGAAAGAATATTTCTTCAATAATACTATTAACTATAGATCATCATTTACAATGGGATTCACAGAGTTGTACAGTCCTAAGTTTTACATTTAATTTTTATTCTAGTAACATTTATATGACATAAACGATTACTTTTGATCACACTCATATATATAATTCTGGGCTGTTAATTACACTCACAATATTGGACTAACACCACAACCATCCTCTTCCAAAGCTTTAAAATCAATCCACATTAAAGTTCTATAGAAATTAAGCATTAATTCCCCATTTCCTACATTCAACCTACCCTGTTATATCCTATGCTCTAGATTCAACTCTATGAGTTTTCTTATTCTAATGGTTTCTTATCAATGAAATAATGTCCTTTTGTATCTGTCTTATTTCTCTCAGCATAAAGTCTTCAAGGGTCATCCACATTTTCTCATGAACCAAAACTTCTTTCCTTTTTAATGTTTAATGTTTAATATTCCATTCTAACTGTATAATACACTGTGTTTATCCATTCACCGGTGGATGGACACTTGATTTGTTTCCATTTTTGGCAATTATAATTAATGCTGTTATGAACATCAATGTGAAAAATCTCTTCAAGTCCCTCCTTTCAATTCTCTTATGGGACACACGGTATTCTACACTTAGTTTTCTGAGGAACTCGCAAACTGTTTTTACTGGAGTTGCACCATTTTGCATTCCCAAAGCAACAAATGAGTGTTTCTATTTCTCCACACCCTCTCCAAGATTTGTAATTTTCTATTTTCTTAATAGTAGCCATTCTCATTTTTATGAACTGATATCTCATGGTGGTTTTTATTTACATTTCCATAATAAGTCAGGATATTGAGCATCTTTGTTCATGTGCTTCTTAGCCATTTTCATAGCATCTTTGGAGAAGTAGCTATGGAAATCTTTTGCCTTTTAAAAAAATTGTGTGGGTGTTATTTTTGAAAGTAGGATCTCTTTATATATACTGATATACAAGTCTTATCAGATGTGTAGTTTCGAAATAAATTTTCCCATTGTGTAGGTTGTTTTTTCCAATTAATGAGGAAGTCCTTGGAGTCACAAAAGTTTTAAATTCTGATGAGGTCCCATTTATCTCATTTTTATTTTGTTCCTTTTCCTTTTAGTGTAAACTCTACAGAACCATTTCCTAACACAATAGCCTGAGATGCTTCTTTAATTTTTCACCTCAGAAGAATGTAGCTCTGGTTCCTATATTTAATATTTGTTACCTTTTCAGTTATTTTTGTGTATTAGTGAGATAAAGGATCTCCTTCATTAATTTTTTTATTTTGTTATTTTTAAAGAAGCTTTAGACTGGATACAGGATTCAAAAAAATATAGGGGATTCTCATATATCCCATCACCTTCACCTCCCATATTTTCCCACATTAATAGCATCGTTAATTAGTGTGGTAAATTTATTAAAATTGATGAACACATATTGGAGCAATTTATTGGTTCCCTACGAAACAACAAAGAGTATTAGCCTTAGTAGACATGGGAGCTGAATATACTTTAATTCATGAAAATATTGTACGATTCCATTGGTCAGTGTTGGTTATAGATGACAATGGGGAACAACAATTTATGCTAAGCAGCAAAATTCAGTTTTACAACTTGAGTGATTACCTTCCCAAAGATATACATTGCATTTTTCCACTATACCTGAATTTGTTTTAAGAACTGACATTTTCCAGAATGCTACATTACAGACTACCATAGCAGAATTCCACCTCCAATGCAGAGTAATAAAGGTGATGCTAAAAGTGCTAGCTAAATCGTCCTCATTGATGGTGGCCTTGCTCCAAAGAATTGTGGAGAGTAAACAGTACAAACTTCTAGGGGGGCACCAAGAAATTACTGCTACAATTAAGGAGTTAGAGAGGGTAGGGCTAAAAATAACTACCCATAATCCCTTCAATACTCCTGTATGGGCAGTAGGAAAGCCTGATGGAACATGGTGCATGACAGCAGATTACCTTGAATTAAATAAAATCACACCCCCATATGCAGCAGTCCCAAACATTGTTGGTTTATTGAAAAAAATTAGTACCAAAGTATATCACTATCACCGTGTTTTAGATCTTGCTTGTTCTTTCTTTAGTATCTCCTTAGACAAATCAAGCCAGCCTGCCTTTGGCTTCATGTGGGAAGGTCAACCTTGGACTTTTATGGTGCTTCCTCAACGCTATACGCATAGCCCAACCATTGTCATGGCCTCTTGGCAAAGGATCTGGCTGAGGGGAAATAACCTGGGGCTGTAAACCGATTTCATTATATTGATATTATGTTAACCAGTAATTCTCTTTCAGAACTAAAAGAAGCATCAGAGATAATAATATCTCATCTTGAAAGCCAGGGATCAGCAATCAGTTGGGTCAAGCTGCAAGCACTGGCTGGTCTGTCAAATTATTCATTTATTTGGAAAATATGTAGAATTCACCTTTGAAGACATCTATTTCTGGTTGTTTAGTTTAGGTTTTGTTGTTGTTGTTGTTGTTTGTTTTATTTTGTTTTTTTGAGAGGTTTTGGATTACTAATTTAATCTCATATACCTGTGTTTGGTCTGTTGAAGTTTTCTACCTCTTCTTTAGTCAGTGTAGTTTTTTTGGCATTTCTAGAAATTCATTCATTTTATCTAATTTGCCAAAGTTTTTGGCATAAAGATGTTCATAGTATCCTCTTATGATCCCCCTTATTTCTGTGGGGTGAATAGTAATCTCCCCTTTTCATTTCTGCTTTTATTTGATTGCATCTTATCTTTTTTTTTCTGTTTCAGTATAGCTAAGACTTTATCAATTTTATTGATCTGTTCAAAACGTTTGCTTTCATTGATTCTCTCTAGTTCTCTTATTCTAAATTTCATTTATTTTTGCTGTAATATCTGTTATTTCTTTCCTTCCACTTGTCTTTGGGTTAGTATTCTGTTCTTTTTCTAGCTCCTACAGTTATTCAGCCAAGTCTTTAATTTATCTCGTCTCCTCTTTTGATGTAAGCATGTAAGTCTGTAATTTCCCTCTTATCACTGCCTTAGTTGCATCTAAGAAGTTTTGATATGTTGTATTCCTGTTTTCAATCCACTTGATATTTTTACTGAATTTCCTTGCAATTTCTTCTTTGACACACTAATTGTTTGAGACTACTATTTTACTTCCTTCTATTTATGGATTTTCCAGTTTTCCATCTGTTACTGATATCCAATTTCATTCCATTGTGATTAGGGGTGATGATTTGCATAATTTTAATTTTCTAAATTTATTAAGACTTGTTTTGTGAAACAATCTGTGGTTTATCCTGGAGAATGATCTTTGTGCATTTGAGAGGAATGTATACACTGCTGTTTTGTGTTGCATTGTTCGGTATATCTGTATCTGTTGGATCTACATCAATTTTAAATTATTCACGTTCTATGTTTCCTTTTTGATTTTTGCCTAGATGTTCTATCTATTAAGAGTTGTTTATTGAAGTTTACAATATTCTCGTAGAAGTGTCTATTTTCCTCTTCAGTTTTGCCAGTGTTTGCCTCATATTTTGACGCACCATACTAAAATGCATAAATATTTATGACTGTTATTTCTTTTGGTGGATTGCCCCTTTCAATAATATATAGGGTCCTTCCTTGTCTCTTGTAAGAGCTTTTGTCCTAATGTCTACATTGTCCCATATTAGTATAGCTATCCGAGCTCTTTTTTGGTTACAAATTGCACAAAATGTCTACTTCCACTGTTTCACTTTCAATCTATTTGTTTCTTTCAGTCTAAGATGAGCTGCTTGTAAATGAAATGCAGTTGGATAATGTTTTTACCACTCAGGCCATCTTTGTCTTTTGATTGGGGTGTTTAATCCATTAACATTCGGGTTATTACTGTAAAGGCAGTGCTTATTTCAGCCATTTCTTTATGTTAGATCTTTCCTTCATGCTTGTCTTTTCCCTTATTGAAATCTTTTTCTGTACAGTTGATCCATTTTGAAGGCTATTGAGATTTAAGGTTAGTGGTAAATAACTTGCCATTGGATTTGAGCTAGCTAATTGAGAGAAAGAAACCAGGGCAAACTAAATAGAACACATGTTTTACTGTTTAGTTTCACAGCTGCAAAACAAATATATAATATGGCTTGGCTTAAACAAGGGGAATTTATCGCTCGTGGTTGTGAGGCTAGAAACCCAAGTCAAGGCATCAGAAAGGTAAATCTTTCTCCCAGAAGACAGACATTTGGGGCATGGCTGCCTGATCCTTGGTTCTTTGCTTTCCCATCACATGGTAATGGATTTGGACATGACCTTTTTTTCTCCTCCGGCTTCCATTGACTTTCAGGTTCTTCTTTCTCCGTGTGGTTTTGTAATATGAAGCTTCCATTAATTTAGGATTAAGGCACAATCTTATTTCCTTAGCCACACATTAACTAAAATGACGTGTCAAAATGTTTCCTTCACAATGGGCTAACACACAGAAGAACTAATATAGGTTAAGAGTATGTATTTTTTTCCTTTTTTCTGAGAGCATATAATTGAGCCTACCACAATTTTCTTATAATCTTATTGGATCAATAGATGTATACGGCATTTTAGAGGGATCAAAGGAGAATAAGGTTTAGGGCCTTAACTTAAATGCTCATATAAATATTTAGGCATTTGGGTATTGGCTTTTCTTCCTCCATTTTCCAAATACCTGACTTTGGAGAGAAACTAGTACTGTAATTGAATTTTGTATTCCATTTATATGATTGGATTCCAGAATTTTTATCTTGGTCCTCTTGTTTATTCAATTCAGTTTACCCAGAGTTGCTCATTGATTTCCAGGGCTTCAGCTGATGATTCCAAAATTTTCAGATTAGATTGCTTTTCTGAGAGTCATCTAAGTATAAAAATCTCAGTCTGGATAATGCAGCAAATATCTATAACACCTCATTTTCTTCCAACACAATATGCCTCTTGTCCACTCCAAAGCTGCTCTACCTCATCATTGATTCATTGGTGAATTGAGGCAACATCTATTCACTAAGATTCCCAAGTCAGCCAAATGTAATTAACGTGTGACTGCTTTATCTTCCCTCCAGTTTCTGAGGGGAGGGAGAGGGAAAAACAGGTGTAAGTAATATGGCAGCATTTTTGGGAAATTGGAATTGTCCTGATTGACGTTGCAATGATGGATACTGGTCATTATATACTTTCTTATAACTTATAATCTTGTGCAGGACTGAGTGTAAATTATAATGTAAACTATAATCCATGCTTAGTTGCAATGCTCCAATATGTGTTCATCAATTGTAACAAATATACCACACTAATGAAAGATGTTAATGTGAGAAAGTATGGGAGGCTTAGGGAGTGGAGCATATGGGAATTCTCTACACATTTTATGTAACATTTAATTAATCTAAAGTATTTTTAAAATAAAAATTTTAAAAATCCCTAAATATCTTCTCCAAGTCAAGCTCTCCCAGATCCAAAAGACTGAAATGCAGCTAGCCTTTTCTTTCAAAAAATACAGATCTGACGTTATTTCTCTCATTAAAATCCAACAAATCACTTCATACATCTGTTAACATAAAGTCAGATTACTCTCTAATGAACTGGCTCTCTTTTCCCCCTAACTTGAAGTTAGATTTCCTATGCTCTTTTCTTGGCATCCCCAGTGTCTAGATTCTTATGCTAAAGGAATACACAAGACAGGAAGATGGAAGATATATTGCATTGATAACCAATACTAGGAAGTTTTGATAAATAATTGTACATAATCTGTGGCTCCACAAAACAACTGATTGTTATCACGTTTTCAAAATAGAGATGAACCTCTTTAAAATGATCAATATTTCTTCAGCATATTTGTGGTGTTTAAACTCACATTGAATATGTAATTGTTCATCTGGTTTAAAATGGGCCATATTTGAGTCTCCTTCAGATTGAATGCAGTCCAACCAAGTGGATGCAAATGTACATCTCTCTGTTTTTATTTGGTAATTTCTTCAAAATGTTTACCTCTAAAACATGTGCTGTTCTCTTTTTTCCTTTTAATATAGTACTTTACTGGAAACATTAAAAAATTCTATACCCTTTGTAAAATCATTATCTCTACCAATTATAACTTTTCAAGAAGTAACTATCATATCTCAGGAAATGCAGATACTTATAATTACTAGGACCACTTATTTGCTCTTCTTTCTACAATTATAGCCTAGAAGTCTCAGAATATGTTCTCTCTTCCTTTCATATTTTATCAAATACCTTTTTTCATACATCTGCATTTTTCTTCAACATCAGTTTCTAAATCCCTGACTCTTTCAGTGTTCAATTTATCTCGCCCTTTCTGTATGTTTTATGTATTCAAATGTTTAATTGATGATCCCTAAATCATACAGAAAGGTATTTGTTTTTTGTTGTTTTAAAATTTTTAATTGAAGTATATCATTCATACATGAACATATGTAAACAATAAGTGTATATTTAAATCTGTGAACTTACAAAATAAAAATGCATAACATCATACAGGGGACCCACACATCACCCCTCCACCAAGACTTTGCATTGTTGTGAAGCATTTGTTACAAAACTATGCAAGAGCATCATCAAAATATTACTAGAAACTATAATTCACATTTCACATTTGAAGTATTTTTCCCCTAACCCACCATATTTTTAAAATATATTTTTTATTACAGATGTTGTTAACTGGCAAAACAATCATGCATATGTGTAGAATTCCCTTACAACACCCCTTCAACATCATACCACACTGTGGTGAGATATTCGTTTCAGATTATGAGATAATATCATCAGACTATTACCACCAACCATGGTCCATAGCATACATTTGACTCACATTTTCCATAAGCCCCCATTATCAACTCAGTCCATCTTTAGCATTGACGCAAGAATATTACAGTATTGCTGTCAAACACAGTCCATAGTAACACCGCTTTTATTTTTCCCATTCTTCTCCACATTCTCACTGCCCTGCAGGTATTTAGTTTTTCAATGTTATCAGTCAATGGATGTATTTGGGTACATTTCATTCACAATTAACACATGGTTCCATTCATAAAATAGTAGTTTTATACTCATGTTTTGGGAATGATTAATGGAATGTAATAAATCAAATTGTGTCGCTTTCAGATATGGATCAGTGTATCGAGTGTCCTGAAGACCAGTAGCCAAATAAGAGGAGAGAGAGAGATGTTTACCCCAAATGATGACTTTTTTGTTTCATGAGGATTCACCAGGAGTTGTTCTGGTATCTATAGCCATTACTTTCTCTGTCCTCGCTGCTCTGATTTTAGGACTATTTATTCGATATCAAAACACACCCATCGTCAGAGCAAGTAACTGAAATCTCAGTTACCTCTTCCTTGTGGCCTTAATGTTCTGCTTCCTCTCCTCCTTGACTTTTATTGGTCAGCCTAATTCAGTCACCTGTATCCTGAGACAAACATTCTTCAGAGTTGTATTTTCTGTGGCTGTTTCTGCTGTTTTAGCAAAGACCTTCATTGTGGTTGTGGCCTTCAAAGCCATCAAACCAGGCAATGCATTAAGTATGAGGAAGGTGACAAGACTCTCAAATGCTATAGTCTT
>PVKH010016478.1:0-15721 GCA_004027955.1 Chaetophractus vellerosus
GCGTCGCCGCGGAGGTGGGGAGGGGAGATATGTAATAAAATAAATAAATCTTTAAAGAAAAAATAAAAGAAAACAACAGATACATCCCTGCCTTCATAGTTCTTATGGTCTATCTGGAATGACAGGCACTGATTGCAAATGCTTAATTGCAAATACAAAGAGTGTTATAAAAGGAAGTCTAGAGTACGTGGAATAATATAACAAGCCACTCTGCACAGATGCGGGAACCGGCTGTAGCTCAATTGGTAGGGCACCGGTTTACCACATGGGAGGCCCCGGGTTTGGTTCCTGGGGCCTCCTCGAGCAGGCACACTGCCTTGAGAAGGCAAGCTGCCGTGGGCAGGGCAGGCCCCCGTGAGCAAGGGCAAGCCCCCGCGAGCAGGCAGGCCACCGAGCGGTGAGCTGACTCGGCGGGTCGCTGCAGTGGGGGGAGACAAGCAGACACAGAAGAACGCAGAAATGAACATGGCAAGAACAAGCAGAAAGGGGGGTATATAAAATAAAAAATAATTTTAAAAAGTGGTAGGATCTTTTTAAAAAAAGAAGTTGGCCAGGTGCAGTGAGGAGGGAAGGAACGAGCTTTACAGCACAAGGAACAGAGAAAGCCAGTGTAGTTGGGGAGACAAGGGAGAGGCTGAAGAGACAAAAAGAGAACTCATGCAAGACTTGTTTATAAGCCTTACAAAGCAGTGGGAAAGCATTGGGGAGTATTTAGAGCAATGTGCTGTGCTCAGAGCAGCTATGGTGTAAACAAGGACCTGGAGGGAGGTCCTTATGGTAGCTAGGGCCAGGATGAGAATTCAGGTCGATTATATCATCCACTGGCTATCCCGTGGGCTCTGAAGTTACCAGGATTAACTCATCAGGGAAACCTGACCAGGGATGGTAGATCTAGGTCAAGCTGTCCCTTTTGATGAATGTGGCTGCTTTGGCATTAGGGCTGTATTTGATTCTTGGGGCCCCAGAATGACCTGTCCCATCCTTAATCTTTTGTTTCTTTTCAGTGTATGGGACAAGGGTCTTTTTGACTTTTATCAGTGTACTCTTTAGTGAAAAAGAAAGTCCTCATCTTTTTATATATACATCTATATATATTTTTTTTATTTTTAAAAGATACTTAAATTACATAAAATGTTAATAAAGAATATAAGGGATTCCCATTTTTCTAAAATATTTTTTTTTAATTTTTAAAATATACATTACATAAAATGTTACATAAAAAATATAAGGGATTCCCAGAAAGTCCTCATCTTTTAAGAATTTGTGGGGATTAATGAGTGCAAGAGCAAGCATCAAAGAATGAGAGGCAAGGCCTTGTTCCTCAACAGCTCTCTAAAGAATCTGATGGTGCCCAAACATCACGATGTCCCTTCTATGGAACATACATGGCTGATGTTTTGTTGCTTTCTGTTGGCTTGAGGGAAGGGGTACAGATTTCCCAGGAGTGAAGAGAATGATGCAAGTTGGCTATGGGTGCTTATGAGGGACATGGGAAAGCTAATAAACTGTGACCTTGTAGCTCCTGGAGGTGTGGTTTTCCATCAGTGCTTCAGTGGATTCCGGGGACCCTGATATTGATGTTAATTCTTAGGGGACCTTAAGTAGCTTTGCTGGCAAGAAAGAGAAGTCTCCAACAGCACTGGAGGGTTTGTCCCTGAAAGTGACTGCTGGGGTTTGTCCTTCTCCTGCTCACAGCCCAGTTCATACAGCAGCTTGGATGATGGTTCCTATGTCCAGGTCCATGGGAAGACTGGAAGAACCTTGCTGTCATCAGTAGGTTCAGTCCAGGGTTCATATTGCAACTGAAGACATAGAATCCTCACCAGGAAGATGCTACAACTTTTTTGAGTAATTCACTATCTGCTGTAAGTAATGGAAAGATATAGGGGGTGTCCTTGTTTGACTGGCCGTATCATTGTGATGATTATTTAAAAGTTCTTTTATAGCATTGCTTCAACTCTTACAATCATGGTGTTTATCAAATGTACATATCTGTATCAGAAGTTAGTTAGTATGCACACTTAAGACAAGGAAGAATGAATTGTTATATTTGTAGCAGCTAAAATGACCCTGATCAGTCTCCTACATAAAATGGCTTGTACTCAAATTCCCATTTCCCTGAAAGACACAGGGGAGGATGCCTGAGATGATCTGTCGTATATTCTGATACTCCATTCACCTGGAAGGTCATCCCCTTCCCCTCTTTGAAATCTGCCCGCATTTCTTTCAGGGTTGAGTTTAAATGTCTCTCTAAAGGCCAGTCCTCCCTAGGTGTACATGTGTGCTATGGAGGTAGGTAGGATGAGGGAAGGACCTTGAAATTTTGGAAACAGCTGCTTACCTGAGACAGCGGGGATTTATATTTGCCACAAATAAGTCTAGGTAATTACAGATAAGTAGTGATTTTTAGTCCTCCTAAGTACCTGGAAGGAATGAGAAAGTATTGAATAGACTGTTATATAAGTTTTAAAAGAATTTGAAATGCTGTATTGATGAAACATTTCTTCCTGCCATTGTTGTGTGTGAAGAACCTACAGAAAAACACTTCGACTCGTGAATGACCCCTCCTGGGCTAGGTGCCACCTGAGAGTAGAGACTTGGCCTCACTCAGCTCTGAATCTTCCCCCAGCAGTTTTCTAGGGAGAGAGTCTACTGCTCTGGGCAGTCTCCAACACTCCAAACTCTGCCTCTAGGGTCTTCCTCTTTAACCTTAGCAGGGTAGCATAAGATCAGTTGTGGGTTCTCAGCTGCTCGGGCTAATGATTATTCAGAGTGGACTTAAAAATTTTCGATGGCTTCCTATTGGCTGCATGAGAAAGGTCATGTTTCTTAGCAGCACAGAGCACCTGTCCAATAGGTCCTCCAACTCCATTTCCAGCCTCGTCTCTCACAGCTCCCCACCGACCATAACCTCCCACTAGGCCGTGTTCTGAACGTTCACCACATCCCACCCACACTTCCTACTTTCTTCTTTTGGCCAACTTCTACTTTCAAGACCCAGCCCAGTTGCCTCCTCCTCTGTGAAGCCCTCCCCCAACCCTCTCAGTGTAATTGTTGTTTCTGCCTGGAATTAGTACATTCCTCTATTACATTACCACATTTTACTAAGCTTATTCATTTACATAGCTTCATCCTCAATGGTACTGTGAAGCTCTGGACATATGAGTAAATGCATGCACAACTGATAGCTCACACAGACCTCGCCTAATCACCTGGACTCCTGACCTCCTGCCTGCTCTATCCTCTGAATCACCTTGGCACCCTGACTCAAACGGGCTCTCTGGTCTCAGATCCTGGGTTGGTCTTGGTCAAAGGTTTCCCGCAGGTGGTACTCTCAACTACTCTAATTTTGGCAGATCACCCCATTTCTGTGGCCCTACGGTCCCTTGGCCATCCAAATTTAACCACTTGAACAGACAACTCTATATCCATACACGGTACAGATTCCACAAGATTTGGAGGAGCATGGGGACATCAGGAAATGGATGTCTGTCCAGGCATGGGGACACCAGGAAAAGCATGAAATGAACTCAGTTCTAAGGTCTCATGGAAAAAAGTACCAAACCATCCTTCAGGGGTTGCTGCTGCTCAGAACAGTATGCCATGTTTCTTTGGAGGACTCAGAGCGGAACCAGCAGAACTTATGCTATGGCAGAATGAACTGTAAAAGCCGGCATTTGGAGAAGTGATAAATACCCTGGCAAAAACCCTGCACAAGGAGGGGAAGGAGCGAGCACAAGTTTGAGCTGTTTTCGTTGATTTGTCCAGGTGACACTGTTGTACCTGTCCAATATCAGTACTAACACTTCTAATCTAGAAATGCAATCCTGCCTGGCAAGACGGCAAGCAGCTGGCCTTTTGGCTGGCGCCCAGGGCCTGCAGCACAGGCAGAGACCTGCTTGTAGTACTCCGCAGCAGAGTATGGTCAAGTGAAAGAGAGCAAAGTGGGAGCGGCAGGGGTGGCTATTCTGCTGGGAGTCTGTTTTGTTGTGGGAGGGGTTGCAAAGAGAGGATTCTCAGGAGGGCTTGAGGACTCCCTCGAGGAAAGGGGTTGGGCCATCCTGCTCAGTCCTCAGTGTCCCCAGGGAGTAGCCCCTAGCAGGCATGGGCTTGTTCTGGGAAGCTCAAAGGCTACTAAGCTGTCTGCCAAAGTTAAGGCTGGCCTCAGCTGGCAGTGCACTCCTTCTCCTGCTTTCCCTGGTGGGTTGGCCCCTGTGAAATATTTAACGCATCTGCTTCCAGAAATGCGGCTGTCCCCAGCCTGTTTCCCTCTCTGACTATCTTCCATCTCCCCCAGCAGGAACTCGTGGGCCACAGTGAGCAATGTTTCTGTACAGATTCAATCCCCTGTGCTCCAATCGGAATGCATTACCAGGCAAGGCGCGTCAGCTCAGCGATTTGGCTTCGACAATAAATCTCTTTGCTTTCATGAGTTTAAATCAGACTTTAAAACATCACCCTTAATGTTCTTTTAATGCAGTTTTCTTCTGAATGAGTTCCCTTTAGGTCCAGTCCTTGTCATTAATACACTCTCTTGGCAAACGAAGGACGGTTTCTTCAAGGAAAAGCCTTGCCAGTTTAGGAAACCAGTTGAATTGCCTTGGTGATGCCAGGAGCGTCTTTTGCATTTTACAAGGACACTTGAGAAAACAAAACTCTCTGACTGTAAATTCAATTTTCTCTTGACAGCCTCAGTGTCTCTGCAGCCCCAGAAGCTATCCATTACTTCTTTCTTCTGTAATTAAAAATCAAGGGGGGAAATGTACGGGATTAACAAGTTCTAATTTTCATTGATGAGCTCTAAGAGCTTATCAATAATGGGATCAGGAAAACCGCTCCACCAAAGCCCTATTTTTCTAGGGTGTTTGATTTTGGTGGAGGATTTCTCTCAGACTGGAAAATGCTGGCTTCCCAAGGAGTCCCAATGCTAAAGTGAGAAAGAAGGGGCTGGGTAGGGCAAGCAAATCTCTGGCAGGCGTGAGCAGAACCGTCTGGCCTCGCAACTTCTACAGACTCAGCATTCAGGCTCGGGGGAGCTGATTACAGGGAAAGATTAAAAAGGCTGTCTTTCACACGCACGTTCTTTTTCTATGGATGGCTTCTGCAGGAAAGAAGCTTGCACATATCTCCTTAGGAGGAAGAAAGATATTTCCAATTAAAAGAATATTGGTGGTAATTCCTTTTGAGTTATGCATTTGTAGATATAAATACTTTATAAAGGGATAGGGGCATCCATCCTGTTTATCACCCACAAGGATATAGCTGAGCATGGGTTTCCCTGAGAGATACTGAGCTAATCAATAACATCTGGACTGCGTCATTTCAGAAGCTGTGACACACAGGCTCCCAGTGAAAGTGACAGGAATGAGCTGTTTAATTGACAGGCACAGGTTCCACAAAACTCCCCATCAGGTGCAGAGATTATTTGAGCTAGGATTTTTTCTTTCTTTTTTTTTTTTTTTAAGATAGGGCAAGTAAAGTGTAGACATGATGAAGTGGGAGTCCTAGCACCTGACCTTGACAGTCTCCTGCATAGGTGCCTTTGCCATGTTCATCAAAGTATAGGTTTGTGAGTTTCAAGCAGAAATTGGGTTTGGTTCCAAAACTTTGTCAGAGCTGGAAAGTTCAGAATATCTCTGGAGACTAAAAATGCACAAGATAGCAGAAAAAGGCAGCAGCTGGAGAGTCTCTCAAAAGAATATGAACTTGGCTCTTGCCACAAAGAACTTCTTAAACCCAGTCTAGAGATCACAACTTCTTGGAAGTTGGCAACTGCCAAGAAGTCACCTTTTCTGGGTGTCTTGCCAGGCTTCCCACCAAGCATCTCTCCTTCCCTCAGCAAAACTGGGGTGCATTATGGCAAAATCTGGGTGCTGAGGACTGTCTTGAGATGATATCATATTGGAGGAGGTGAAACTTATCAAAACTGATATTATATGGATAGGTTAAAAACATGGATTCTAGCCAGATGGCCTGGGTTTGAATATTGATTCCACCTCTTACTAGCTGTATGACCTTGGGCAAGTTACTTAGCCTCTCTTTTCTGTAAGATAAAGATATTTTAGTCCCATCTCATAGGGTTATTTTGAGGATTAAATGAGTGAATACATATAGAGCATGTAGAACAGTTTCTGGCACATAGAAAATACTCAGTAAGTGTTAACAACGTGAATAATATGACATTTAAGCAACAATCCTGCCAAAAACAGAATGGTTGGTGTGGTGGTTTGAAACAGTATGTACCCCAGAAAAGCATATTCTTAAACTTAATCTATTCCTGTGGAACCCATTGTAAGTAGGACCTTTTGATGAGGTTACTTCAGTTAAGGTGTGGCCCAGCCCAGTCAGGATGGGTCTTAATCCTATTACTGGAGTCCTGAATAAGTAGATCGAAATTCAGATAGAGGGAGCAGCTAGAAGCTTAACAGCAATGGAATCCAAAAGAGAAGGGAGAGACCAGGAGATGACACCATGTGCCTTGCCATGAGACAAACTAAGGACCAAGGATCACCAGCAGCTAGCCCCAGAATGCCAGTCTTTGGAGAAAAGGCATTGTCTTTATGATGCCTAAACTTGGACTTTCTCTTACCCTCAAAACCATAAGCAAATAAATTCCTATTAAGCCAGCACATTACATGGTATTTGCTTGAGCAGATGCAGAAACTAAAACAGTTGGCCTTTGAGAGCCCTCCCCAGCTCTGTGATTTTAAACAGCCAGAAGTTCATTGTTTCAAAAAGGTGGAATGAATGTGCTGCAGTTGTTATGCAAAATGATCTTTGGGGGATACATGGATTAACACTTTTTATTTTAATAACAATGCACTTATTATGGATCAGGAAAATTACCAAGTACATTATTTCCTGGACATTATTGATCAGATTGAAGATAAGGCTTTTGAAAAGTGGAAAATATATAAGTATGTCAGAACATGTGCTATGCAAATTTGGAGCTGAATCTTATGAAAGTGGGGGAAGGCACTCCTCCAGGCAAAGGGAAATACCTGTGCCAAGGCCCGGAGGATAATCCAACACAATAACAGAAAAGAGAGATGAGACTGCAGAGGTGGCAGTCAGATCATGGAGGGCCTTGTATACCAGGTTGACGAGGCTGGGTTTTGTCCCACAGGTGAAGGGAAACATTGGGGGGTAAGGTTGATGGAGACTTAAAAACGGGGAACCTAGTTAGGACACTATTGTCGGATGAGAGGTGATGAGGACATGAACAGGCGCTGTGGTTGTATAGGCAGTGAGAGAAGCAGGTGGAGCCAAGAGATCTTTGGAAGGTAAAGTGTCGGGATCTGGTAATTGTATATAGAAGGTAGAGAGAGGACTCGAGGAAGATGCCCAGGATTCTAGCTGGGCATCCAAATAGATGCTGAGTCAACAACTGAGCCTGAGAATGCAGGAGGGTGGGATGAGGAAGATGCACTGGGTAAGGCCCATCACCCGGTGAGGGAAAATAATCAGTTCTGTTTGGGATTGTTAAGCTTGAAGTCCATGTGGGGAGACTGTTAACAAATAGATCTGGGCCAGAATCTACTTCAGTGTGAATGGGAGGTGAGCAAGTGGAGACAGAAGGTACAGGCTACTCTTTTAAGAGGCTTGAATGAGGTCAGCTGGAGAGAGTCTAAGTACAGCTGTGGGGCAAAGAGTAGAGAAACTTGAGCATGCTTTAATGGCTGAGAATGAGACGGAGAAGTTCAAGACTGGTGATGCCACAGAGTCCCTGGACAGACTTCATTGGTGCCCAGAATAGTATCATCTTGTGCACATTTATGCATTTACACATGCTCTTATCTTTCTCCCTGCTCCCGTCCTCCAGCCCACCCTAGCCAATCCCCATACCTTTCCTCCCTCCTTCCTTTCCTCCCTCCTTTCCTTCCTTCTTCCTTCCTTCCACAAATATTTATTGAGTACCTACTATATGTTCCAGGAACTAAGGACAGATCAAACAGACAAATTGAAAAAGACAATCATGGAGAATTTATCCTAGTGAAGGGAGGCAGACAATCAACAAAACAAATAAGTAAAATGTCAAGTGTGTAATATGGTGGTAAGTGCTATTGATATTTTAAAAAATAATAAAGCAGGAAAGGAAGATGAGTTGTTGGGTGAAGGGTGGTAAATAGCAAGTTTAAGTAGGGAGGTCAAGAAACATCACTGTGAAGGTGATATTTGAGTAAAGATCCACAAGAGGTGAGGGAGGGAGCAGTGTGAAATTAGGGGGATACATGTCATGGAGAGAGGGAGCCATGAGGGCAAATGCTGAGTCAGGAGAGTGTGGTGCTGGTTCAATGAAGACTCAGAACGCATGCCAGCAAGGCTCTTCCCAGCACCCCAAGGTATTTGTAGCCTGTTGTCTATATGGTCACAGCATTTGGCACTTAACCTTGATAACACATTTCTCTCTCCCTTTTGGGAGCTCTTTCTTCTTGCTCCCAAGTGAATTGTCCTAATCTGTCCTAACTCAAGAGACCCAGCTTCCTCCAAACTCCCAGGGAGCCCTTAGGGAAAGTAACATTCTTTAGATTTTTGGTATTGACTGCTCCATATTGTTAGCTGGATTTTGAGTCTGGGAGCCAGTTCTTAGGAGTAGTGAGGGAGCCAGATGGGGAAGGCAAGATCATAAGTTTATGCTGACTCTTGGACATGGAAATGCCAAGTTCCTGAACAAAGTGGCAGAGAAAAGGGCAGGTGATCCCAGCCCCGAATCTAGAGATCCTTCTGAAACTTGTGCATCTGTCCTGTAGGAGGAGTCAGGCAAGGGACAATTACTAGTCAGACAGTAGGGCCACTTAGTTAATCAAGGAGATAACTTAGGAACATAGTGATGGGCTGGCATCTTAGGGGAAGACCCGCAGCAGATCTCTAGGACATATGAATTCACGGGTAGGAAACGCAGTCACTAGAGGCCTGGAACCCAGGTGGGACTTGTTCCAGCCTAATTGGATCAGGCCTCACTCAGTGATAGCCAGAGAGTTATTTGCTTGAGGTCCTTTGATCCCCTGCCTAAGGACCAGACCAGTTCCAGAGTCTATGCCGGGGCCAAATCTAATTGTAGGATTAAATGGTTCCAGCATTGAAAACTGGGGTGTGACCATAACCCAGAACCCAGCCAACCTTAAGAAACATGGATGATTTAATCATCGGCCCAATTATTCACCCATCCCTGCAACTACACCCTTGTCTTGGCCTCTTCATGGAGGAAGAATACTTTCTAGCCTCTTGACATTGGACTTGGCCACATGACTTGCTTTGGCCCAAGATATATGGGTAAATGTGTAAAAATAATACTTTGCCATTTCCAAGCCTAAGCCTTAAGAGGCCTTGAGCATTTCTAGCAGCCCTCTTGAGTCTCTGCCTTCACCATTGGAAGAACACACCTCGGCTACTCTGCTGGTCTCAGAAGGAAAATGGAGGCATGAGGAATAGAGCTGCCCTGGTGCTACATCCTGAAGCACAGCTGCCCAGTCAACCTCAGCCTAGATCTGCCAGACCCCAGATGACCTGCAGACTCACGGGTAACAATGAATGATTGTTGCTTTAAGATGTAAAGACAAAGACCAAACAACTCTTTGCCCTGCCTCAAGGTGCCTAGCCCAGGGCTCTGCCCTCAAAACTATTTCAGATGCTTACTGGAAAATCGGCTGGAAATCTGCATTCACCATGGCAAGAAGATACTGAGACACTCCCAGGCAGGTGGCAGAAAATCAAAAGCCACAAGGCAGTTTCCTGAAACACCAAGGGCAGTGACTGAGCATGCCACCCTGTGCCTGCCCATTGCATAGCCACAATATCTGAAGGAGAACTCTGAAGGTCTACAGTAGTTTGGGACTCACAAAAAATAATTCATTATGCATAATGGTGATGTTGGCAGTGCATGCCAAATGGTTAAATCTAATGTAGCATACAGTTTCATTAAGGCACAACAAAATTAATCTATCCCTTCCCACCAGGAGGTTTAAACAAAAGCAATGGGGAAGGAGCTGCATGTAAAAAGCAGCAATTCATTAATGAAATGAAGACATGTAAAATAATTAGGCTTATAACAAGAGATTAGAGAACTAAATTAACCCTTCTGTTTACTTTGCACAGAATGCAACAGAGAACTTTGGCAAATGTTAAGTTATTATGGAAATGTCACCTCAAAAGATTAGCCTGGCGGCCTCCCATGAAAGGGATGACCTGTGTCAGTCCCCAGTTTAATAACTTTGCTTTATGATAGTTGAAACCATATCTGTGAGGCATTTGTGCTTTGTTCCTACAGGCATGAAAGAAAGCAGGTATGCTCATGGAGCGGCAAATGAAACAGTTAATTAAAAAAAAAAGTTGGAGTTTGATGTTGACATGCTGTATGCTACCTTGGGTAATTAATAATATTGAAATGAAGGGGCTAATCTAAATCAATGGTGGGCTTAAGCTTTCCTCTGCCTGGTTAGTAATGATAAGCCAAGGGGGACAATTGGGCTTTTCTTCTTAATATCTCCCAAGTCCTCATCTGCATGGAGGGTTGTTGTGAACAATGGTCTGTCCACATAATGTGGGTAAAATGTGGCTCAGGACCAAGCAGACTAGGAAATGGGATACACAAGTCCAGGCAGGCTCCATCTGGTCAAGAAGCATGAGGCTTTGGGACTCTACTCTGGTTTCCTACATCTTTGCTCCCTAATCAAAGGACTGAAGTACAGATTCACAGGCTTGGATTTCCCCAGATGGCCCAAACTCTTCCATTTGTAGTTGGAAGAAGTCTAGATGCTTAATCAGTTTACACTGTAAACCTAGCCTCCATGCATCTTCCCACTGAGCCTGGATATATGCCAAGAGATGGAAAATGAGTGGCCATATTGAGTCTACACCCACCCTTCAATGGGGAGACTCAGTTGGAAGAGGCAGTACCCAAGGGAAGAGGACAGTGAGGTTTGAGAGGGCAGCTGGAAATAGCCCCAACCCACCAGGATTTAGGGCTCTACTCACAATGGCAGCCACAGAAAGGACAGCCTGACCCCGACCAGAGTATACAGTTCCCAACATCCCACATGACATGCCCAAGGCCATACTCTTTTGTATCACACATGGGTGATTCTACTTTCTTCCAGCTTGCCTTATGCTAGCAAATGAGAAAAACAATGGCCATTAATTCTTTCTACATGATGGTTACGTGAGATACTGTGGGAATCGAAATGAACATGTCTTTAGCACTTATTCTGTAACAGGTGCTTTGCCTAGGTGCTTTGCCTACATTATCTTGTTTCATCATCCATTGAAAAAGGTATCATCCCATTTTACAGACTAGTAAACTAGAGCTCAGAGACATTAAAGAAATAGCCTGAAATCATTTTAAAGATGACTACAGCTCTTGAAGTTTTTATAGATATACAAATCATCTTCTTCCATGGCATCTCCTTCAAATGTTTGGAGAACAGAACAGGTGAAATCCCTGTTAGGGAAGGAGGAGAGACCAGAGACCAAGTTCCTCAAAGACAGTTGCAGGCATCACTTAAAGGTCTTTGTCAAGGGCTGAGCCAAGAATACATTACTTTATGCTCCTTCAACCCATTGCTATTGCTAAGAATGGCAAGGTAAGCAAGATAGAAGGGAGAGTAAGGTAAAAACATGGTTGACCAAACCCACAGGGTAACTGAAATAAATCTTAGTGGCCTGGTTGCTTGAAGAGACCCCAGTGACAGCAATCATAATTTTCAGACCAAAATGTGGGCAATTGCTTCAATGTAAATACAAGAGTCCTTAAGGAAGAATATTTGAAATTGTGGAATTTCTGTAGACATAGGACTATCTTATTTGAGTGAGTAGTTCAGGGAGCCATGCATCCCCTTCCTCTCATGTGTCCCCATTAATCCAGAAAAGCCATCTCTAACCATCATAAAATGCCTTGGGTCTTTGCAAACATGACCCATCTGGCCCACCTTTGCCCAAGTCAGAAAGAAAAGAGTGAGATAAGAAGAATAAGAACAGACACCCTGTTTTCTCGAAGCTCAATCATATTCTTCAGCTTCTACATGAGCTACTTTCCTATTCATTCATTTGTTCATCCATTCAATGATTATTTTGGTGTCTACCACAAGCCAGAAATTGTGCTAAGCACTTCTTTCATGGTATCGTCTTTAATTGTCACAATAATCTGCAAGGTGGATGCTGTTATCTCTGGTTTATAAATGAGCAATTTGAGGCATGGAGGAGCTGAATGAGTTTCCCTTGCACCCCACTTATAGGTATTGGAGCCAGCCTGTGAACCCAAGTCTCTCCAGCCCCCTCCACTACATCATACTGCTTTCCTTACCCCACATTTGCAGCCATCATTTTTGCTGGAAGTTTGCCATTATTATGCTCAAGAAAGAAGGCATTTCTTCATGGTTCATATACCCAAGTTGAGGCTCAAGGGTCATTCTGGAATAAATGAAAACTTAGAACCCCCTTTGGACTGTAGTAATCTTTATTCATCTTTAGTAATCTACTTTGCCTGCTGAGCCACACTGCAATTCCAATGCTAAGTAGAAGAATCCCCCCTGAGAGGTGTTGTGCCCTTGATGGCACTTCAAACAGAGAAAACAATTTTCAAACCTTTGCAGACCTGTGAAGAGATGGAGTCTCGAAACTGGAATAGTGTCTTGTGTATATTAAATGTTTAATAAAGACTGAGTTTGAATGAATGAATGAACAAATGAGTGGGTCTGAAAGGTCCCTAAGGCTTCTCTGATCTTCTCAGGTCATGGCTGCTGATGCAGATGTGTGTGAGGTACAGGACAAACGGCGGGCAGGACATGCCAGCACTGTTCTACTCTAATGGTAGCCTGCCGTGGGGGTGTAAAGTAAACAGACCTTTGTGGAAATGCTTCCTTATATTCTTGTGGATCATTTGCCTGAGGTTCCCCACAAAGTTTGGTGGAATTTGTTTTTAGGATTACCTGATAGGCATTAAAAGTAACTGACTTCAGAGCAAATACTGAGTCACTTTGTTCATTGTCATTGATTTAATGGGGAACAAAAGAAACCGAGTATGAATCTATAGTTTTTAAAAATGTTTTGTTTTATTTATTAAAAGCAGAGCAACCTCTATTCCATCACCCACTTCTTGACTAATTAAGTGAAGTAAAGACAGAAGGTATTATGTAGCAGTGATTTGCAAGTGTTCGCGTTCTTGAGGAAGCATGATGGATGTGGAGTTTTTCATCTAAAAAAAAAAAAATTGGATCCTTTGCACCTAAATTATGTTGGGGTGGTTAGGACTCTAAGTTGTCTAAAGAGTTCTCTTTTGCAAACTATTTGTCCATAATCTGCCTCCTCCCATTTCTGTTTAAAGCAAGTAGAATGTAGAGTCAACCACATCCAGAAGGTAGTTTTCATTTACCTCCTTCTGGGTTTGCTGCTCTGGGTCATGGTGTCTTTTGGCCCATTTTGTTACTGGCTCCCCAAACAGCTCTGCCTGACCCTGTGCTGCAGAACCAGCCACATGTGAATCTTAAACGGACCTTGAACAGGGTCACTGGTACTGTGTCGTCAATGTTGGAGAACCCCCGAAACTTGACTATGACTCACCTTGCACACCTTCACTTCTGTTAGGGGCTCTGGATCAAAGCCCTCCATTCCAGAACCTTTGTTAATTTGTAGATTCAGTTGAAGTTCTAGTCTATGCATGGGTTGAGTTCCATCTGGAAAACTTCTCTCCTTATTCTTCAGGAAGCAAGCAAAGTCAATTGCTTAAGAGGTGTGATTGGAGAGGTGCCAAGAAGTAACTTCTGAGAAGAAATACTCTTCTGCCACATCTGAGGTTCATTCTTTTGGGTTGCCCATGTTAAATTGCAGGTACCTTGGGGTGGTGACATGTTAAGTTTATGCTAAATAAGTTTGTTATCCAATTTCCAACTAAGATGCCTGAATAGCTTTGACAGAGGGAAAAAATAATCTGAAGTGTCTCTGAAAGCAATTTCAGAAGGTGAGTTTGAAAAGTGTTTTGAAGAATGAAAAAGAATCACTTAAGTGTGGAGCCTCCAAAGTGACTATTTTAAGGAACAACACTTACTTGGATAGAAGTAAACGTACGAGTTTTGGTATGTTAAGAAAAGGAGAAAGATAGATATGAGTTTTTTGTGTCCTTAAAACAAATTTTTGTGCTCAGAAAACATTATTCACAGTGTTACTTTTGTTTTTAAAATTAAGTTTATTTATTAAGTTTATACTTTCAAAAACAATCAGCTGTTATTTTCAGCTTGCAAATATTATTTTATTGTAAAATCAAGCAAACTTTAAAACTCACTTTTAAGAGGGCCTTTAATTAATTTTTATCTGATTTGCAAATTAATAAAGTCCATTGAGCATTTGAATTTGCATGTATAAGTGTCATATATTCAATTTTTTAAAGTATGTCCATTGTCAGACTAGGAAACCCATGTTTCTAAGAGGACGTCAGCTTAAAATCACAAGTCTATTCATTTAAAATTGAAATTATAATGCTGACCTATTATTCTAATAGGCTAAATTGTCTTGATCATTATTGATTCTTAAAATACTAAGTATACATATATTACTTCTAAATACACAAATATTCATATTATGAGATTGATTTTCTTAAAAAATTATATTTAGTTTTTAATCTTCCAGGGGAAAAAAAAGTTTTATATCCACTAAGGAATTATACAATTTCAAAAAGTTTTAGGAAGGTTAGTAAGCAATTTTTAGGACTATTTTTTAGCTGAATTTGATTTCCTAGAGATCAAGGAGGCCATGAACTTGTGCTTATGGCACTAATTGGGCACATGCAGTGCTCCCCCCGCCCCCAAGTTTTATAGATGTTATGTAAGTGCTTGCCAAATTTCATTTGAATCATCTCATTTTTTAGGCTGTCTTTTAGAATCTTTAATCTGCTTGGACTCAATTTCTCTCTTAACTGCTTCCTTCTAATGAGTTCCTTTCAAAGTCTTCATGTTAGAGCTGCAACTCAAAGAGATATTTAAATGTCACCTAATTGAACCTCTTTTTGTTTTTGTTTAATTCTGTGATAATTGTCCTAATAAGGTCCTGCCAATGACAAAAATCAGTCCCTATCTTATTGTTGTGCCTCATCAATATAGATAAGTACTAACCTTCAAAGTGTTACCTTGACAAACTATACGTTACCAACTGACTTGTTCCCACTCCAAATGCCTCCTCCCTCATACATTCTCTTGGCCAACATGAGGAGCTTTTGCTTCCTTGCACCATTGCTGAAGGGGCCAAGATGGTATTTCTGGTATCCCCAAATGGAGTTCAAAAAGCTGGTAGGCACAGTGCTCCCCTTAGCCGGACACAGGCTTCTATCAAGGTCATAGAGTACCACAGCCCTTTTCACAGCCTGCATTTCTTCATGGGCTGTTGGAGGCAGACAGGGCAGCCCTGGGCAAAATCAGGAGGTAACTGAAATGTTCTCTTGGTTTCTCCAGTCAGGTTTTCTAGAATCTTCTCTTTTTTTTCCCTGGGGTCCCCTCTCTCTTCCAGAGAGAGCTTCTCTCTGTGGTTTCCTCAAATCTGCTGAGGAAGAACAACAATTTGGCAACCTGAACTAGAAACTGGTTGGTGGCCACCACTGGGTGGCCAGAGAAGGTAAGTGGGAGACAAGAGAGACCTTAAAAGGGTGAAGAGGTTAGAGTGTGCCACCTTGGAGCAGAAGGAAGCTGTTCAGTAGACAGAGCAGAGGTAGCAGTGAAGGGAGTATTAAAGGAAAGGGGCA
>PVKH010016479.1:0-15722 GCA_004027955.1 Chaetophractus vellerosus
GACTTTTATAAGAATTAAAATGTAGAGTTGTATATTGAGGATACGGTACTATTGGGTTTTGCATTTACCCTTTTAGTTACTCTTACTGAAGATCTTCATTTCTTAACACTATTCCTAGCCACTCTCTCCTATCTTTCCCTTTCAACCTGAAGAACTCCCTTTAGTAATTCTTGTAAGGCAGGTCTTTTATTGATGAACTCTCTCAGTTTCTGTTTATATGTGAATATTTTAAACACTCCCTCATTTTTTTCATTTAAAATTTTTTAATTGAAGTATCATTCATACATGAACACACATAAACAATAAGTATATAGTAAAAGTTGTGAACTTACAAAACAAACATGCATGACATCATACAGGACTGCCATATATCACCCCACCACAAATACCTTGGATTGTTCTGAAACATATGTAACAAATTATAACAGAGCATCATCAAAGTATTACTACTACTAACTATAGTCCATATCTTACATTTGGTCTATTTTTCCCCCAACCCACCATATTTTTTTGTTGTTCATAAGCCATGCAATTTATCTAAAGCGTACAATTAATGGCATATGGTATAATCACAGAGTTGTGCATTTATCACTTCAATCAATATTAGAGCATTTTCATTACTTCAAAAAAAAGACAAAAAAAAAAACCAACAAAAAACAAACCACTATTGTACCCATATTTTAGCGCTACTAATTACAAATCCTATGATGTGCTTTCACCATTTCTATTCATTTCTGAACATTACAAACAACTTTTTACCAATTCTGCACAGATTAAACCTCAGCTTTCCATTCTCTAACCATACTCTATTCTCTGGTGACATATTCTTGCTATTAACTCCATGAAACTCTCCCTCATTTTTGCCAGATAAAGAATTTTTGGCTGTCAGTTTCTCTCTTTCAGTACCTTAAATATATCAAACCACTGCCTTCTTGCCTCCATGGTTTCTGGTGAGAAACTGGCACTTAGCCTTACTGAGGATCTCATGTATGTGATAAATTGCCTTTCTCTTGCAGATTTTAGAATTCTCTCTTTATCCTTGGCATTTGGCATTGTGATTAGTATGTGTCTCAGAGTAGGCCTATTAGGCTTATTAGGATTTATTCTGTTTGGAGTACTTTGAACTTCTTGGACATTTATATTTATGTTTTCCATAAGAGTTGGAAAATTTTAGGCCATTATTTCCTCAAATATTCTTTCTGCCCCTTTACCCTTCTCTTCTTCTGGGACAAGGCTCTTCTTTGATGTGTGGTCCATCTTATTCTAGACCTTTAGAGTAGTCTGTTTACCTACTCAGATTTTCTCGGCCCTTCATCTGATTCTTGCTCTGTATACGTGGTACAATTTTTAAGATTGTACTTTTTGTGCAATTGTTTCACCTCCAGAAGAAAGCTTCCTTTCCTCTGTTCCTTCTCTGGGAATCTTGATCCATTCTGTTTGGTTCTGTGCAGAATTTTCTTCCCAGTTCCTATGATTTGTTTAAATTCTCTCCTTCAGTGCCTCCTTTTTCTTACAATTTTCAGTTCTGGAATCCATCCTGTCTTACAGTAATTCAGTTTCACTCCACACACACCCGCCCCCCTTTTCATTTCCTGTAAGGCTTTTCTTCCTCTGGTTTCTTCCTCGTTAGAGTATTCTGTCCCAGAGAGGCAGATAGGGTCAAGACAGAAAAGTGGGTCACTCCAGAAAAGTCCATTTTACACTTAGGTGGTCCAACCAACAGAAACTGGATTGAGTGCATGCACCTCTTGCCAACAGTTCTGCCATGGTCTCTCTTTTTCCCTCCTGGGGGGCCTTCATATGCAGCATGATTTTGCAGCTTGTGGTCCACCCTGAGACTGCAGCTTGGGTCCCTGTGCATAGATATGTGTGGGGTTCTAACTCTGCTGTGAGTGGTTCTATAGTCTGCATCCATGGCTGGAGGGACCCACGCCCCAAGCTGCATAGGACCAAGTGAGAGGAAGAGATCTGGACTGGAAGGTCTGGGACAGAAATTTCCTACCTGATCTTGGAGATTATTTTTATTTTTCTTTGATTCAACATTTGTGGAATCCTGCAGCCTCTCTCGTTCTCCAGAGTAAGCAAGTGGGATATATCCTTTTATTAGTTGATTCTGAGGGAAGACTTTTCCAGGGGATGTCTTATGTTGCCATGTTGATGATATCACCTTTCTCATCTTTGATTTGTCTATTTGTTTTAACTTTTCTACTATATATGGGAATTACTTTTGAAATTTAAAAAGGGTATTTTTAAAATCTTAAAAAATATATAAATTCTGCTTATTAAATTAAAGCTTTCTTTAAAGCAGGAGATTGAGCTAGGATACATACATATCTCTATATTTCTATAATTATCTATCACATAGACCTTATATTCATATAATTGGGACCATGGCCTCCAATTCTACAGGGTACATTCTATTCTTCTATACATGTAACTTCCTTATCCAACCAGGCTCCTACTATCATCTCTATATTTACTCACTTGATCAAGCTAGAATATACAGAAAGTAGTTTCAGAATTGCTAAATCATGTCTCTTCAGAAGCAAACCTAATAATAGAGTACAATATTTGTATACAGTTTTTTACTTTGGCAAAATATACATACCAGAAAATGCACAAAACTTAACTGCACAATTTCCAGAATTTTGATAAATGCATATATCCATCTTATCCATACCCTATCTAAAGAACATTTCTTTTCCAACTTTCTAGAAAATTCCTAATTGCCCCTTCCCAGTCAACATCCCCAGAGGCAACCATTTTTCTGATTTTTTTTACTAGTTTAGTTTTTCGTGTTCTTGAACTTCATATAAATGAAATCATATACTGTATATTCTTTTTTGTCCAGCTTAGTTACTCAGCATAATGTCTATGAGATTCATCAATGCTGTTGTATATATCAGTAATTCATTCCTTTTTATTGTTAAGTAGCATTCCTGGCATGAATATACTCCAATTTTTTTATGCAGTCTGTCTCCTATTGGACATTTGGATTGTTTCCAGTTTTGGCTATCTTGAACAAAGCTGTTAGGAACATTTTTTATAGTCTTGTTTTGGACATATTATTTCAATTCTCTTGAGTAAATATCTAGGAATGGAATTAATTGGTCATGGGATAAGCATATTTGTCACTTAATAAGAAACTGTCAAACAGTTTTTCCAAAGTTGTTGTACCATTTTATATTTCCATCAGCAATATATTAGAGTTCTGGTGGTTCCACATCCTTGCTAACATTTGGTGTTTTAAGTCTTTTTAATTTTAGCCATTCTGGGGGATTGTGGTTTTAATTTGTATTATCCCAGTAACTAATCATTTTAAGCACCTTTTCTTAAGTTTAATGGCCATTTGGATATTTTCTTTTGTGAAATCTCTGTTCAAGGCTTTGGTCCATTTTTAATCAAACTGTTTTATTAAGTTGTGGACATTCTTTACATATTATGGATAAAAGTAATTTGTCAAACACTTGTTTTGAAAATATTTTCTCACAACTGTAGCTTGATATTCATTTTCTTAGCAGTATTTTAATGAGCACATGTTTTCAATTTTGATAAAGTTACCAACTTTTTTCTTTCATGGTTACTGCTTTCTGTGCCCTAAGATCTTTGCCTACCTCCAGGATGCAAAGATATTCTCCTTTGTTTTCTTCTAGAAGTGTCACAGTTTTAGCTTTTATGTTTAGATCTATCATCCATCTCATGTTAATTTTGTGTATATCTAAGAAGTCAAGGTTCATTTTTTTCATATTGATATTTGGTTGTTCTAGTAATATTTGTTGAAAAGACTGGTCTTTCTTCATTGGATTGTTTTAGTCCTTTTATAAAAAATCAATTGGCCATATAAGTGTAGGCCTATTTCTGGACACTATTCTTTCCCAGTGATGTATTTTTCTATCCTTATTTCAATATACTGTCTTGATTACTGTAGCTTTAAAGGATGTATTGTAGTTAGTAGGTTAAGTCACCAAGCATTGTTCTTTTTCAAGATTGTATTGACCACTCTAGCTCCTTTTCATTTCCACATAAACTTTTTGACCAGCTTGCCAATTTCTACATAAAGCTTGCTGAGATTATGATTGTGTTGAATCTATAGAGCAATAAGAAGAAAATGGATATCATAACATATGAATTCTCCAATCCATGAACATAATATATCTTTCCACTTATTAATTTTCCTCAGTGATGTTTTATACTTTTCAGCATAGAGCTCTTTAATTTTTTGGATATATTTATCCCTAAGTTTTATGTTTTTTGATGCTATTATAAATGAATTTTAATTTTGTTTTATTTTCCAATTGTCTCCTGCTAGTATATAAATTTTAATTTTGTATATTGACCTTGTATCTTGTAACCCTGCTGAATATACATATTAGTTCTAGTAGTTGTTTTGCAGATTCTTTAGGATTTTGTAATTGAACAATCATGTCATCTGCAAATAAACACAGTTTTACTTCTGCCTTTCAAATATCTATGCCTTTTATTTCTTTTTCTTGCTTTACTGCACTGGCTACAACTTCCACTATGATTTTTAAAAGATTTTCCAAAGGCTTCTTATAAAATGAGAAAATGATTACTTTAAAAGAAAAATATAAGATATAATACACTATACAAAATGTTATTTATGTAAAATATATATGCACAGAAAAAAAGACTTCAAGGAAAAACACTGAAATGTATGATGGGTATAATGGTTTAAGTTTTAAGTAATTATGAATTACAAAAATATAAATTGGATTATGCTTGTAAACTCATCTGTTCATCTGGGCATGATTGGTTTATGATTAGGGTGTTGACTGGGCTGCAGTGAGTAGGGCGTTGAGCCCCACCCCTCAGTGGGTGTGGTCTCAAGTTTAAAAAGCAAGACAGAGAATTGGAGAGAAGCAGATTTTGAGAAGCAGTTCTGATGTTGGAGTGAGCTGATCGGCGGATAGTCTACAGCTGGACTTGTGGAGAGACGCAATGCATAGAGAGCCTCATGGTCTACAGCTGAACTTGTGGAGGAAACAGAAGCTAAGCCGGGAGAGAAATGCAGCCCCGGGAATAGAGGAACCCGGAAGCCTGAACACTGGAGACGTCGGTAGCTGTCTTGCTCCAACACATGGACTTTGGTGAGGGAAGAAACTTATGTTTTGTGGCCTGGTAACTGTAAGCTTCTACCCCAAATAAATACCCTTTATAAAGACCAACCACTTTTTGGTGTTATTTCAAAAGGCACTTCTGTGGCTGACCAAAACAATAGGCAATATTTGTTTTCCATTATTCTTTGCTTTCTAACAGGCACACAGCATATTTCATAAATGGGGGAAATACCATTAATTTTTAAATACCCATAGAGTAATTAAATATTAAAATAAAACTTGTATTTGATGTATCAAATAAATAAGACAAGTCCAGAATAAATGAAAAAGTAAAATTCCTGCCAACTATTAGGCTGTGGGGCATATATTCTTCATATATAGCAATTAAGATGCCAATGTATTATTCCGTTATGGGTAGGAATAAAAAGTATGGTAGAAAATAAAAACTTCAATGAGATACTACCTCACATTCACAAGGATGGATATTATAAAAATTAACTGGAAAATGACAAGTGTTAGTAAGGATGTGGAGAAATTGGAACCCTCATGCACTGTTGGTGGGAATGTAAAATGGACTGTGAAAAAAAGTCTGGTGGATCCTCAAAAAGTTACACATAGAATTGCTATACGGCCCATAAAGTATACTCATACATATATGCCCCCAAAGAACTGAAAACTGAAAATAGGGACGCAAACAGATACTTTTATGCCAGTGTTCATAGCAGCATTATTCACAATAACCAAAAGATGGAAACAACCCAAGTGCCCATCAAAAGATGAAAGGATAAGTAAAATGTAGTATATAACACAGTGGAATTTTATTCAAAAAGGAATGAAGTTCTGATATGCACAATGTTGGGGATTGAGCCATGGACCCCACAAAAGATATGTTCAAGTCTTAATCCACATTCCTGTGGGTGTGAACTCATTTGTAAATAGGACCTTTTGGAGATGTTATTCTTAGTTAAGGTGTGAATCAGGGTGGGCCTTCATTCATATGACTGGGGGCCTTATAAAGATAGGAAATTCATATGTAATACAGAAGTCAGAAGAAGCTAGAAAATGAAGTAGATTGCCATGTGATAGAGGCAGAGATGCAAGCAAAGGAACTGCAAGGATTGCAGCAAGCCAGCACCAGAATGCTACAGACTCTGGGAGAAAGTATGGCCTATGAAGATCTTGATTTTGGACTTCTAGCCTCCAAACCCTATGAGATAATAAATTCTCATTGTTTTAGTCAACCCATTGCATGGCATTTGTCATAGCAGCCTTGAGAAACTGAAACATGCTACAACACATGGATGAACCTTGAAAACATTATGCTAACTGAAAGAAGTCAGACACAAAGGATACATATTATATGATTCCACTTACATGAAATATCTACAATAGGCAAATTCATAGAGACAGAAAATAGATTAGAGGTTATCAGGGGCTGAGGTGAGAGGGTAATGGAGAGTTATTGATTAATGGGAACAATGTTTCTGTTTGTAGTAATGAAAAAGATCTGAAAATAGTAGTAATGTTTGAATAACATTGATAGTATATTTAAATATTGTTAATTGTACACTAAAATGGTTAAAATGACAAGCTTTGTGTTACACATATTTCACCATAATAAAAAATTTAAGTATGTTAGAAATGAAAATGTCTTTTTTTCCTGTCATGATTTTTTTTTCAGCTAAAGAGAATCTCATTGATACCATTTAGTTTTCTGTTAGCCTCCCCTAAACAAGTGATTTATATGAAGAAATTCTTTTGAAAGTTTAGAGCAAAACAAAGAGAAAGGTTAAGTTATATAGAACTCAGTCTGATTATTCAGAGTGAAAATAAATTTTATTACTGTTAATAAGAGTTAACATTTCCTATGTGCTGGACACTATGGTAATGCTTTATAACATTACCTCACTAAATTCTCACAACAACTCAATGAGGTAAGAATTCTATTATCATTCCCCTTTTTACAGCTGAGAAATCTAATGTTCAGATACTACATAGCATGATGGTTTGAAGCTGTGTGGACACCAGAAAATCATGTTCTTAAAGCTAATCCATTCCTCCAGGTGTAAGCCTATTGTAAGCGGGGCCATTTGATTAGGTTATGTCAGTTAAGGCACGGCCCAGGGTAGGTCCTAATCTTTTTACTGGAGTCCTTTATAAATGGGATGAATATGGAGAGAGAGAGAGAGAGAGAGAGAGAGGGTCAAAAAGTCATAGAAGCAGGAGGCTGAAGGCAACAAAATCCAGGAGAGAAGGAAAGACCAACAGATACCACCATGTGCCTTGCCATGTGACAGAGGAGTTCATGATTGCCAGCAACCAGACTTCAGGAATAAAAAAGCATCACCTGATGATGCCTTGATTTGGACATTTCTCTCAGCCTCAAAACTGTATGCTTGTAAACTAATAAATCCTCGTTGTAAAAGCGAATCCATTTTACAGTATCTACATCTCAGCAGCCTGGCAGACTAAAATACATAGTATGTAAAAGGCAAAGCTGGAGTTCAAACATAAGGCTATCTCATTCTAAATCCTGTGTCTTAAATCACTGTACACACATATTTAGAGCAAAATAAGCAACACAGCTAAACCTTCAGTTTTCATTATTTTATTCTCTTTGGAAAAGAATATTATCACACAAATAGCTGTTGTTTAAAGGATATTTTTAGATAATATTCTAATTCTTCAAGAAGCTTCACATTTATATCATCATGTATCATGCAAAACTGTGTGGGACAGGGGGTGGTCTACAGTCTGAACTGTGGTCTATGCATGGTGGCAAAGCCCCAAAATGTGCATATCTCTTACTGGTGATGTGTCACACTGATGAAGGATGTATATGTGGGAGGTTGTGGGAGGTTTGGGAGGTGGGGCATATGGGTACTCCTAAAATTTCTGTGTAACATTTATGTAAATCGATGTATCCTAAAAAAATAAAAATAAAAAATAAATTTAAAAAAAAGAAGCTTCACAGTGATACTCATATATATCAGTGGAATACTGGAGAAAATGCAATATAGGAAATCAATACATTAAACTTACCATTCCATAGTCAACTGTTTATTTTGATACAAACTGGCATAGCAATAGTGAAACTGAATCTCAATGATTTGTATATTATGTTGTCAAACCTAAATATACAACTTATGCGGCTAATGCCTCACTTTATTCTAAACTTCATCTTAGATGTTTGCCCCTAATGATATGAAGACAGTTCAGAAAAAAGGAAATAGAGCTAGTGAACACTTATAAAAATGTTCAAATAAATACACACTGTAAATTGGTAAAAAATATTTTAAGTACAGTATTTGAAATTCCCACTGCTAGCAGGGTACAGTGAAGTTGATACATTCACATACAAATAGTACTATTACATGACACAACTTTTTGTAAAGCAATTTCAAGAGCCATAAAGATATACAGAGACTTAGAGACAGTTAGTTCTACTTCAGGAAATTAGTCCTAATTTTTATTTATTTTTTTTATTATTAGGCGGTACCAGGGATTGAACCTGGGACCTCGTACATGGGAAGCAGGCACTCAACCACTGAGCTACATCTACTCCCCTCCCCTAATTTTAAAAATTAAACAAAAAGGTATTTATTAATATATTCATCCCAATGACACTAACATTAGCTAGCATTATTGACCACTATGTACTCAGAATAACCACTGTGCTATGTGAATCATTTATATTACCTCATTTAATCCTCAAAACAGCCTTATGAGGTAGATATTCTGAAAAAATCAAACTTGCTTGAGGAGCTATGAGCACTTAACCACTACATTATATTGCTATTTATAACAGTGCACGGGGGGGGGGGGGGGAATGAAAGACACAATCGGTGAGATCAAACCACATTAGAGGCATGCAACAGCAGACTCGAAATGATAGAAGAAAGAATAAGTGATACAGATGACAGAAAGCTGAAATTGAAGAGAGGAAAGAATGGAAAAAATTGAGCAGGGGCTCAGAGAGTTGAATGACAACATGAAACTCAAACATATGTGTCTTGGGAGTTCCAGAAGAAGAAGAGAAGGGAAAAGGGGCAGAAAGAGTATTTGAGGAAATAATGGCTGAAATTTTCCCTACTCTCACAAAAGAGATGAACTTACATGTCCAAGAAGCACACTGTAACCCAATCAGAATAAATTTGAATAGACCTACTCCAAGGCACATACTATTCAGAATATCAAACATCAAAGATAAAGAGAAAATTCTGAGAGCAGCAAGGGAGAAGCAAATCATCACATACAAGGGATGGACAGTAAGAATTAGCACGGATTTCTCATCAGAAACCATGGAGGCAAGCAGACAGTGGTATGATACAATTAGGAAACTGAAAGAGAAAAACTGCCAGGCAAGCATTCTTTATCAGCAAAGCTGACCTTCAAATATGAAAGTGAGTATAAAATACTCACAAACAAACAGAAACTAAGAGAGTTTGCAAAAAAAGAATCCACCTTTGCAGGCAATATTAAAGGAATCCTTAGAACCTGAAAGAAAAAGACAGGAGAGACAGGCTTGGAGGAGAGTATAGAAGAAAGAATAGCAGAAAGGATAACCAAAAGAGTAAAAAGACAGACAAAAATAAGATATGACATATGAAAACCAAAGAAGAAAATGGAGGAAGTAAATAGTGCATTTACAGTAATATCATTGAATGTGAATGGATTAAACTCCCCAATCAAAAGATACAGGCTGATAGAATGGATAGAAAAACATGAGCCATCCATATGCTGCTTACAAGAAACTCGCCTTAGACCCAAGGATACAAACCAGCTGAAAGTGAAAGGTTGGAAAAAGATACTCCATGCAAATAGTAACCAGAAAAGAGCAGGGGTAGTGTGGCAGTTTGATATAGTTAAGAATTCCAAAAATAGATATTGGATTATGCTTTAAACTGGTCTGCTCATCTGGGCATGATTAAGTTATGATTAGGGCTTTGATTGGGTGTTAAGCCCCGCCCCTTACTGAGTAGGGAATCAAAGATAAAAGACATGGCAAAGAACAGATTTGGAGTTTTGAGTTGGAGTTTTGATGCTGAAGCTCAGGGAAGCAAACACACAGAGGAGCTTGGTCGTGAGGAAGGAAAGAAGGCCCCAGGAAGAGACAAGCAATTTGCCTAATAGTTTACAGCTGGCCTTGTGGAAAGAAGCAAGCCTAAACTCAGAGAGAGGCAAGCCCCGGGAAGAGAGGAACCCGGGAAGCCTGAACCCTCACATGTATCAGCGGCCATCTTGCTCCAACACGTGGCAATAGACTTTGGTGAGGGAAGTAACTTATGTTTTATGGCCTGGTACTGTGGGCTTCTACCCCAACTAAATATCCTTTACAAAAGCCAACCGATTTCTGATATTTTGCACCAGCACCCTTTGGCTGACTAATATAGGCAGTTATACTAATATCAGACAAAACAGACTTTAAATGCAAAAAAGTTATAAGAAATATAGCAGGCCATTATATATTAATAAAGGGGCAATCCACCAGGAAGATATAACCGTCATAAATACCTATGAGCCCAAAAAACATGAGACAAACTCTGGCAAAACTGAAGGAGAAATAGACATCTCTACAATAATCATTGGTGACTTCAACACCCCACTCACATCATTACACAGAACAACTAGACAGAATATCAACAAGGCAAGAGAGGACATGAACAATATGATAAACGAGCTAGACCTGACAGACATATACAGAACACTGCATCCAAACTCAGCGGGTTATACATTCTTCTCAAGTGCCCATGGATCTTTCTCCAGGATAGATCACATGTTAATGGCATAATGCAGCTCTCAATAATTATAAAAAGATTGAAATTATACAAAGCACCTTCTCAGATCATAATGGAATGAAACTGGAAGACAATAATAGACAGGAAAAAAGTAAATTCGCAAATGAGTGGAGGCTGAACAACACATTCCTAAATAATCGGTGGGTCAAAGAAGAAATTGCAGGTGAAATCAGTAAATAGATTGAGACAAATGAAAACGAGGACACAACTTATCAAAACTTATGGGATACGGCGAAGGTAGTCTTTTTTTTTTTTTTTTAAAGATTTATTTATTTTATTACATATCTCCCCTTCCCCCCCGTTGCGGCGACGTGCCGAGACTTGGTCACTGCGCAGGCGCGCCTTTCCCTGCTTGTGGGCGGCTTCTGCTTCTATTCATGGCCGGCTCTTGCTTCAGTTCGCGGGTGGCTGGCTGCGCTCCATTCGCGGGCGACCTGCCCTGCCCGTGGCAGCTTTTGCCCTGTCCGTGGCAGCTTTTTGCCCTGCCCACGGTGGCTCTGGCCCGCCCATGGCGGCTTGCCATTCTCAAGGCGGTCTGCCCGCTAGGAGAGGTCCCCGGGAACCGAACCCAGGGCCTCCCATGTGGTATGCCGGCGCCCTATCCACTGGGCTATCGAGCCGGCCCCGCGAAGATAGTCTTGAGAGGGAAATTTATAGCCCTAAATGCCTGTATAAAAAAAGAAGAAAGAGCTAAACTCAAAGATTTAACTGAACAACTAGAGTAACTAGAAAAACAACAGCAAACCAATTCCAAAGCAAGCAGAAGGAAAGAAATAACAAAGATTAGAGCAGAAATCAACGAAATTAAGAACAACAACAACAACAACAAAAACAATACAGAAAATCAACAAAACCAAAAGCTGGTTCTTTGAGATCAATAAAATTGACAACCCCCTAGCAAAACTAACAAAGAAAAAAAGAAAGAAGCAGCAAATAAATACAATCAGAAACGAAAGGGGGGAAGTTACAAAAGTGACCCCACAAAAATCAAAAGAATCATAAGAGGATATTATGGGAAACTGTATGCCAATAAACTAGACAACCTAGATGAAATGGACAAATCCCTAGAAATGCACAACCAACCTACACTGATGCTAAAAGAAACACAAGAACCTAACAAACCAATCACATTTAAGGAGACTGAAGTCATCAAAAATCTCCAAGCAAAGAAGAGTCTAGGACAAGATGGCTTCACAGGTGAATTCTACCAAGCATTTCAAAAAGAATTAACACCAATCCTTGTGATGGTTTGGTTAATGTGTCAACTCGGCCAGGTAATTGTGTCCAAGTGTTTGATCCAGCAAGCACTGAGCTAATTGTAATATAAGAACATTTATGGACTTTGGTCACCAGTGAGTTTACTGTGTGGATGGCTGATTACATATGCATCAATCAGGGAGACTGCCACAGCAATGGGTGATGCTTTCATCCAATCAGTTAAATATCTTAAAAGGGGAAGTGATTTCAACATTTGGAGAGAATTTCCCAGCTCGTCTTTGGACAGCCAACTTCTCTCAGAAACTCATCAAGGACTTTCACTGGACTTTCATTGGGGTCCCTGGTTTGCAGCTTGCCTGTGTAACCTGGACTTGTGCATCTTCATGGTTATGTGAGAGACTCTTATAAAATCCATTATTGACAGATATCTCCTGTTGATTCTGTTTCCCTAGAGAACCCTGACTAATACAGCTTGTTACCAGGAGTGGGGTGGTTCTTGAGGAACAGAGTCTTAAACATGGGATGTCTGAGGTGATTCTGGGAGTTTTATAATTGGCTCTCTACTCTAATTGGACTCAAGGGTACTAATGACTCCCTTTCCAATAATGACGAGCTTGCTAACAGTCCATGGCGTGAGCTGGCAATAGAGACATGCAAAATAGCATCACTGGAGGGGCCGGCCGTAGCCCAATTGGTAGGGCTCCGGTTTACCACATAGGAGGCCCCGGGTTCAGTTCCCGGGGCGTCCTCGAGCGGGCGGACTGCCTTGAGAAGGCAAGCTGCCATGGGCAGGGCAGGCCGCTGTGGGCAGGGCAAGCCACCACGGACAAGGCAGGCTACCACGCGGTGAGCTGACTCGGCAGGTCACCGCAGCGGCAGGAGACAAGCAGACACAGAAGAACGCAAAAGTGAACACAGTGAGAATAAGCAGAAAGGGGGGGATATGTAATAAAATAAAAAATAAATCTTAAAAAAAATAGCATCACTGGATTCCCCTACTTCTACACTTATAAGAACCAAGAATCTGGGTGAGAGTGTTTTCAAGACCTTAACAGTATTTTGTGGAGTCAAAAGGTATAATGATGTTGGCTGGCTCCTCCTAGACACTCTGAATACAATTACAAAAGGAAGAGATGAGCTAAAGTCTTCAAATTTGAAATTAAATGCCACATGAATGATGTGAAAGTTGCTATGTGTGCCCTGAAAGAAAATCTTGTCTCCTGTAGACACAGACTTGAGATATCTGAGAATCAAACCCAGACTCTCATTGTATGAGTAGCAGAGTTACAGAAGAAACTAAAATCTCAACCCCAAAAGGGTTTCTGCAATTAAAGTGAAGGCATTGATTGGAAAGGAGTAGAACTCAGAGGACTGTGATGATGATAATATTTGTGGGGACATTGAAACCCTAAATTCTGCTGAGACTTTACCAGATAAACCGGCAATGGCCTGCCCTATGGAGACCACACCTTGTCAACCTTGTATCATCCACCTCCAGCCTCCCCCAGGGAGTCCGGACCTCCTTCCAGCCCTGAGGTGGGTACCAGCCAAACTCCAGCAAGCACTACCCAGTCTCCAGCCTGCCCCAGAGAGTCTGGACCTCCTCCCAGTCAGGAGGCAGGTACCAGCCAAACTCCAGCATACACTGCCCAACCTCCAGTCCACCCTGAGGAATCTGCCTTCCAACCCCTGCCTGAAGAGATTAATCTTGTCTCACCAGAAGAAAATGCAAAAGAATGCCCTGAGGTCAGTAGCTTGTGAGACAATTTTAGTCCTTCTCCTTACCCACCCCCACCACCCCTCTTGTCTTTGAGACCTAATACTAGACTAAAATCACAACAAGCCCCCAAAGGTGAAATACAAAGTGTGACCCATGAGGAAGCACGCTATACTCTGAAAGAACTGCATGAGTTTTCCAACTTCTATAGACAGAAATCAGGGGAATATGTGTGGGAATGGATACTAAGGGTATGAGATAATGGTGGAAGGAATATAAAGTTGGATCAGGCTGAATTTATTGATATGGGCCCACTAAGCAAAAAATTCTGGATTCAACGCTGTAGCTGGAGGGGTTAGAAAGGGATCTAAGAATTTGTTTGGGTGGGTGACTGAAACATGGACCAAAAGATGGCCTAACATGTCTGAGGTTGAAATGCCTGATTTGCCCTGGTATACAGTAGAAGAGGGAATTCAAAGCCTTAGAGAGATTGGAATGCTAGAATGGATTTACCATTTGAGACCTGCCCACCCACCCCAGGAATGTCCAGAGGATACACCTTTAACCAGGACTGTGAGGAATAAATTTGTAAGACTAACCCCATCTTCTATGAAAAGCTCTGTGGTTGCTCTTCTCTGTAGTCCAGATATTACAGTAGGGACAGCTGTAATGGAATTAAAATACTTAAATATCATGGGGATGATTGGATCTCCATCTGGTAAAAGTCAAGTATCGGCAGTTAATAACCAAAGTCAAGGTGGCCGTGGCTAACACAATGAAAGGCAGGTTCAAAGCAGCACTCAAACTAGTCTGAGTCACATGGAGTTATGGCATTGGCTAAAAGATCATGGAGTACCTAGATGTGAAATATGCAGGCAGTCTACTAAGTTTCTTCTAGATCTGTATAAGCAGAAGAGTTCTAGGTCAAGTGAACCAAACCCTAACTCAAATTACACAGAGAATCATGGCCCCTAAATCATTTCCCAGACTTGAGACAGTTTACAGACCCAGAGCCCCTTGAATGAGAAGGCAAGGTCCCCTTGGGGAAGGATCCTGTTAAACTGCCAAAACTTGATACTGTTAATCTTCCTCCCACCTTTCCCCAAGGAGACCTATTGCATTGTACCAGAGTAACCATGCATTAGGGAAAAGGAACTGATCAGACATTTCAGGGATTATTAGACACTGGCTCAGAAGTGACATTAATTCCATGAGACCCAAAACGTCACTGTGGTCCACCAGTCAGAGTAGGAGCTTATGAAGGTCAGGTGATTGATGGAGTTTTAGCTTAGGTCCATCTCACAGTGGATCCAGTGGGTCCCCAGACCCATCCTGTGGTTATTTCCCCAGTTCCAGAATGCATAATTGGAATAGACATACTCAGTAACTGGCAGAGTCCCCACACTGGATCCTGACTTATGGAGTGAGGGCTATTATGGTTGCAAAGGTCAAGTGGAAGCCACGGGAGCTGCCCCTACATAGCAAAATAGTAAATCAAAGGAAATACCAGATACCTGGAGGGATTGCAGAGATTAGTGCCACCATCGAGGATCTGAAGGATGCAGGGGTGGTGATTCCCACCACATCCCCATTCAACTCTCCTATTTGGCCTGTGCAGAAAACAGATGGATCTTGGAGGATGACAGCAGATTATCATAAACTTAACCAGGTGGTGACTCCAATTGCAGCTGCTGTCCCAGATGGGGTATCATTGCTTGAGCAGATCAACACTTCCCCTGGTACCTGGTATGCAGCTATTGATCTGGCAAGTGTGTTTTTTCTCAATTGCCATTAGTAAGGACCACCAGAAACAGTTTGCTTTCAGCTGGCAAGGCCAGCAGTATACCTTCACTGTCCTACCTCAGGGGAATATCAACTCTCCAGCCCTGTCATAATATTGTCCGCAGGGAC